>SJYC01012886.1:0-10670 GCA_006408675.1 Madoqua kirkii | reverse complement strand
ATTCCTGGCCTCTACATCCTACCACTTGTCCCAACCACACTATTAAACCTGGGTGTTAGGCTCTACCCCATCCAGGACACTGCACTGAGGTCTCTCCATATTCCAACTATACAAGCAAGACACCCATGACTTTGCTTTCTACCTGGGCCATTTCTGACCTGTGATTGTCCCAATATATGTTCATGAACACCCTGTTCCTGACTGCACTCACCATGAGAACAGTGGATGTACCTCACTCTGGGTTCTTCCCCCTGTATGAAGCCCAGCTCTACTCTGACTCTGTGTGTGTGTGTGTGCATGCACGCCTGTGTGTGTGCGCACACACCTGTGTGTGTGTGTGCGTGTGCGCATGCCTGTGTGTGTGTGTGTGCGTGCACACGCCTGTGTGTGTGTGCGTGTGTGCACGTGCACGCCTGTGTGTGTGTGATGACGGAGGGGCTCTGGGTTTGGACATCTACATGCCTAGGCATGAGTGTGTCAGTTTATTCGTACTCACACACTCACAACAATGGCGCCATCCGTTCACAGAGAATCCCTGTCACTAAATGTCTCATGACGCACACGCCACCGCTTTGGCGGCTCAGACCAGCTCCGGTCACATAGGTGGGACCCACCAGCGGCGTCGCCTCGGGATCTCGGGGCTGCGTGGGTGCTGATGGCCGTGGTGAGCTCCCCCAGCTCCCACACTCGTGCAGGCAGACACCCAAGGTTGTGGGAGACCCCAGCTCGCTTCTTTCTCTGAACTTGTTCCCTCTGCCCCAGCTGTGCCGTCCCCCTTTGCACACCAGACACGCCTACCCGGGTCCTTTGCACACATCCTTCTGGCCCCAGGTCGTCTCCCCAAGGACAGCTGCACGGCCTCTGCAGGCTCCTCACCGGCACCTGCTCCCGCCGCTCACCCCACGCGGGCTCCCAGGCCTCGTGCCCACCCTGAGATCCCAGCCCCGCCACAGCGGGCTCCTGAGATGCCAGCTCCCAGGCCTCGTGCCTACCCTGAGATGCCCGCCCAGCCCCAGATGCCGCCCTCCCTGCCTAGTGTGTCTTGGGTCCTGACCACCAGCACTGAGCTGCCGCTTCCACTCTCCCTGTCCAGCGGCTTGCGGCGCTGGCATTTCCTTCCACAAACGCTGTCCCTGGGAGGCAGGCTTGTTCCACCCTTTGCTGCGCCGTCACTGACGCCCGCGTGGGGAGAACCTCTCTGGTGCGCCGTCCTGAGTGGGGACGCCAGCCACAGCTGCCCGTGGCCCCCAACACATCTCACTGAGCTCATGTAGGGTCCGTGGGGCAAATCTCTGGGGCTGCTTTGTGTCCTCCTGGGTCCCCCGGGTCCACAATGCAGCCTTCGTGAAACGGGCGCGTGACAAACGTGGGAGGGCTGAGCAGGGTCGGGCAGCCTGCCGCTTGCCTTGGCCCCGAGGCAGCGACTCCACCCACGTTTCCATGAAGTCTGGAAACGGGTGCGGGGAACACGCCAGCGCTGCGGCTGTTTCGCCCGGAAGGCCACACCCCTCACTGAAGGAGAACCCGCGACCTCACCTTGGTCTCAGCATGAACGGCCACCACGCTGATAACGGAGGGACGACAAAGGGTTGGTGACGAGGCTGCTGACCCTTCTAAAGGTGGCTCCACGCTCAGGATCCCAGGATGGGGACGACATTTCCGGTGATTCGTTCAGAGCACAATCGAAAAGTGGACAGCTCTTCATATAGACAGACATGCTTTCATATGTGAAGGAACTGCTGCATTTCACTTGGAGGAATCAGGAAGGGATCACTCGAGAAACTGTACTAAGAAAACATGGCTGTTTAAGAATCCCGTGGACGGAGGAGCCTGGTGGGCTGCAGTCTGTGGGATCTCGAATAGTCACGACTGAGCGACTTCACTTTCACTTTTCACTCTCATGCACTGGAGAAGGAAATGGCAACCCACTCCAGTGTTCTCGCCTGGAGAATCCCAGGGACAGGGGAGCCTGGTGGGCTGCCGTCTCTGGGGTCGCACAGAGTCAGACACAACTGAAGTGATTTAGCAGCAGCAGCAGCAGCATGCAAAAATAAAAATCTATTTTTAATGCCATTGTTCAAGATAAATCCCAGCCCAAGACCAGAAACCTTTTTAAGAACTGGACACAAAAGTGGGAGAATACTCATCATAAAATACTCACAAAAACTGGAGTTAAAATGGTTTAAAAAAGCAAAATTCATGGCAAAATGTGCAGAAAAAATGCAACCTAATACTGCGTATACTTATGAAGTTAGCAAATAATTGAAAATTATATTCCTCATGGCTAGTGTGAGCACGTGTGTGGGGGTGGGTGTGGTGAGACAGGTACTTCACTTTTATCAGCAGAAAGTTTATTCATGTGCTCTCTCTGGAAAATGACTTTGCGATCTGTGTCCATTCTGGTTAAGCCGTGCTCTTTGATCTAATGGCTTCTAGGAAGCCATCCAAATGAAATGCTAATAAACGAAACAAATATGCTGATTCACTCGGATGTATATTACAGCATTATTTATCACAGAGCTAATTTTGAAAGAATATGAATGCCTAAATTGGCAGAATGTTATCAATTTTACTATAGCCATATTATAGAAGAGTGTCAATGTTAAAGCTGATGTGTACAAAGAAACTCTAACGCTGCAGGAGCACCCTCATGAATGTGTTAGTAAGGGGAGAGTTTAGACAGAGAACAGAGGCGCACACTTCACTTGGACACCGAGCCTCAGCAGCTGTCAGCGGCCCTCCCGGCAGAGTCGTGGAGCTGACAAGCAGTCGTTTTCTTCTTACGATTTCTGGTTTTCTACGAAGAGCACTTGTTATGATTTTACTCAGAAAAGCCGCTAATACCCGTAATTAGAGAGCAGTGAGTCTCCGTCCCTGGGGCGGGGCTCTGAGGGGCCGTTCCTACAAATCCCTTACTGGCCGTCACGGGCTGGGCGGCGTGCCTGCCACACCCCAGAATCTGGCCGGGCTGGAGCCTGGGTCTCTGTGGGGGTGATCAGGGTGAGACAGCGCCTTCAGAGTGGGCCTTGTTCCCGCAGGGCCGGTGTCCTCGTGGGCGGAGGATCTCAGGACACACACAGCCCCGGATGCCCGCGTGAGGGCGCAGGGGGGAGATGGCCGCGTGCACGCCCAGCAGAGAGGCCTGGGGAGCTGACCTGCTGACCCCGATCGTGGCCGCCCAGCCTCCGACTCCGAGACAGGCGTGCACAGCTGAGGCCCGGGGAGGGCGCTGCCTGTCGCGACACTGAGCTGCACTCCTGGACAGGCAGCTCTGCAGGCAGGTGCTTCTGACCCAACAGCACGGCCCGAGGTGGAGAAGGTGTTAGTGGCCTCCCCTGTCTGGAAGGCATTCCTCTTTCAGGAAGGTGGTGTCTTGAATAAAACTGTGTACGTTGACACACGTGTGTGAGCCTTAAAGTGTTGGATGTGGATGTTAATTTTCACCGTTCTGGGCTGGAGAAACAGTGCGAAATGGCCAAGCAGATGAATTGCAAGCACCAGGTTGACATCCGTGGGGTATTTGCTTTCAGACTTGGGAAAGCGTGAAACACAAACCCAGCTGCAGAAAGGACAGGCCTGAAGGTGTTGCGCGCCGGGAGCACAGAGAGGAGACCTGGGGGCGGGCAACGGGGCAGCTGCCGCCTGAAATCTCCAGCAGCAAGGCGCCGCCGAGCAGGGACCTGCCAGCATCTCGTGGAATCGCCCTGAAATGCGGCCTGTGGGGAAGGAGGCCTCCCCAGGGCAGGGTGTGGGGCCCTGAGCCGCTGCCGGCCTTCCCGGGAGCCAGTCCACCGTGGCTCCAGGGACAGAGCTTGTCTCTGCGGCTCTGCCCTTCCCTGAAGGTGTCAGTCACCAGCGGGGGCAGCGTCTGGCAGCATCACCCCGTCGCCCTTTCTCCCCCTCCCTCGACCCATCATCCAAACTTCCAAACACGGGACGGGGAACACAGTGACCCCCGCAGACCCAGCAGGTGGCTAGGATGAGGGCTCACGGGAGGCTGCTATTTCCAACATCCCCACCCACCACCCCACCCACCCCCAGGATTATCTTGTAGCACATCCAGAAATACTTTGATTGGCCCTGATGCTGTGGCCTTGAGCAGGTGAAGTGGGCAGCAAACCAAGGAGCTTCTCCAAGGCAACCACCTGATCAGCGCCAAGTGGCGCCTTCTCACTCGGCTTCTGGAGAAGGTGACGGCAGGTGGATGAATGCACTTGAGCTGCTGTTCAGAGGGCTGAGGGTCTTTCTCACGTGGAGGAACTTCTTTTAGGGAGCTTGCGATGCGTGTGATTGATGTTGTTCTGAAGATACAAACGCAGGGATGACACACAGGCAGCGTGTCTGCTCCGTCTCTCAGCTGTGCTCAACGTCTTGCGACCCCTTGGACGGTAGCCCACCAGGCTCCTCTGCCTGTGGGATGTCCCAGGCGAGAGTACTGGAGTCATTTCCTCCTGCAAGGGGTCTTCCTGACCCAGGGATCAAGCCTGGGTCTCCTGAATTGCAGGGAGAGTCTTTACCCACTGAGCCAGCAGGGGAGATACATAGGTAGGTAGATAGATAATTGGAAGATGACAGGTAGGTGGTAGATGAATTGACAGCTGGATAGAGATAGGTTCTGAGAACCTGTGTATACATCGTTGTACTAAACTGTGACTGCTCTCCATAAACTATTCCTTAGGTTTAATGCCTTCAGGCCATCTTCCATTGCCATTTTGCCCTAGAAAAACCATTTTATGGCTACTATTTAAAGCACAAACATACAGTCGATGAGCTCATCTTTGGATTTGGCGCTAACTAAAACCTATTGATTTCTAAATTGTTTTCAACGTGCAGTGTTTACTAATGCCTTTGTGATGCAGCTATAGACCCGCAACCCACATGGACCACAGCCTGGCATGCTGCAGCCCATGGGGTCGCAAAGAGCCGGACACGACTGAACAAGAAAACAGCAGCAACAGACTGACTTGTTTAAATTTGTTTTTTATAAATCACCTAAAAACTGAAAGTGAAAGTCACTCAGTCCCGTCCAACTCTTTGTGAGCCCATGGATTGCGGCCTGCCAAGCTCCTCTGTCCATGGCATTCTCCAGGCAAGAATACTAGAGTAGGTTGCCCTTTCCTTCTCCAGGGGATCTTCCCAGCCCAGAGATCGGCCTGGGTCTTGCACATAGCAGGCGGATTCTTACCATCTGAGCCACCCATGTCAATCAATCTACCCCTCAAGATGAGGCTGTTCTAACAGATTCCTAGTGATTCCTCCTGTCTCTCACTTGGCCCAGCCCTCCTGTAGGCACACACACCTACCTCGTAAAGAGGGGGATTTTATCACGACAGCCTGCTCAGGCTTCCGATGAGGGTGGATGCAAACACAGATGGGAGGCGTCCCTGCAGATGGACACCCAGCGGGGGCGGGACCCCTGCCTCGCTCCGATCCTGAGAACCTCTTTCCCTTCTGACACCCATTACACCGCCTTTATTCCACGCTTGGCAGTCACGGCTTGACGTTTTAACACTGTGTCCTGCAAGCTGAATCTTAACAGTTAGATCGCAAACCTCTTGGTATCAGGGATCGTACGTCTTTCTTCTACTTCTCTGCAGCAGTCGAGGCAGCCACTGAACACAGGCGGCTCATCCGCTGTGACCTGTGAGCGGCGAGAAGTAGGGCCCTGAGGCACGAGGACAGGCCGAGAGCCTCCAAACCAGACCTCAGGGCGGCTCTGAGGAGAGAGCGAGTGGTTAGACGGGAGGGCAGACGGCCCGACACGGCCCCGACACAGCCCAGAGATGGCCCAGAGACGGCCCAGAGACGCCGCAGAGGAGCGCCAGGCACGGCTACGGCGCCTTCCCGGAAGCGCCTGGGTCTCTCCTGGGATGGGATTTTGATAATCAGAGAAAGCACAGAGTTTTATTTCAATCAGTAAGAATAAGCGTGTGGTATCCTGAGGAAAAGGCAAACGATCTGCTCTGCTCTACGGGGATGACTGGATTTCTACCAAAGCTTAGTTCCTCAAAACCATAATTTAATGAGATAAAAGGAGCTAGATTCAGAGAATGTATGATAGGCAATCACAAAGTAATTTTTCCTCCAAGTATTTTAGCAACAATTTTAAAAATATTAGAAGTAGGTTTAAGCTGCATGGATTCACACTGAAAACATGTTTGTTGATAAAAATGAACAAAAATCCTAAAAACATCTCTTGTCCTTTAACCCACAAGTTCATGTACTCTGGATTCTGCTATTTTTGACATTGACCTTGACCTTGACAGTGTTTTGTGGAAGAATCCATAGATTCCAGTGATAAATCGGGAACAGGAGAACCAGATGGGATCAGACCGGAACCTCCAGACCAGATCAACGCCAAGCCTGGGATACCCATCAGAAGCGCTCAGTGCTGTGTAACCTCTCATACGCTTCTGCACTAACTTCACTGTGAATACCTTCAGGACAAAGAAACAAACATAAATCTTACTCTTAAAAAATAGCTTAATGTTTTATAAGGGATAAGATTGGCCTTCCATCCTGGCCTTCCAACTTCCTGGCTTAAAATTCAGCATTCAAAAACGAAGGTCAGGGCATCTAGTCCCACCACTTCATGGCAAATAGATGGGAAACAATGGGAACAGTGACAGACTTGATTTTCTTGGGCTCCAGAATCACTGCAGATGGTGACTGCAGCCATGAAATCAAAAGATGCTTGCTCCTTGGAAGAAAATTTATGACCAACTTAGACAGCATATTAAAAAGCAGAGACATTACTTTGCTGACAAAGGTCCGTCTAGTCAAAACTATGGATTTTTCCAGTAGTTATTTGTGGATGTGAGAGTTGGACTATAAAGAAAGCTGAGCACTGAAGAATTGATGCTTTTGAACTGTGGTTTGGATAAGACTGTTGAGAGTCCCTTGGAATACAAGAGATCCACCAGTCAATCCTAAAAGAAATCAGTCCTGAATATTCATTGGAAGGGCTGATGCTGATGCTGAAGTTGGAACTCCAATACTTTGGCCACCCAATGAGAAGAACTGACTCATTGGAATAGACCCTGATGCTGGGAAAGATTGAAGGCGGGAGGAGAAGGGGATGACAGAGGATGAGATGGTTGTATGGCATCACCAACTTGATGGACGTGAGTTTGAGCTAGCTCCAGGAGTTGGTGACGAACAGGGAGGCCTGGCGTGCTGCAGTCCATGGGGTCACAAAGAGTCGGACACAACTGAGTGACTGAACAGAACTGAACTGGTGAGACTTTCAAAGGAATATCATCTTCTCAAAAATAATGTTAATCTGACATCCCTGAAGGTTGGGAGAAGAAAAGGAAAAAGTTAAAGTTAGCTCAAAATGGCTGTTTTACTTAAGAATCATGACTAAGATCATTCTGGGTTCTGGGTAGAGGTGGGGTCTGGTTCAAACACTTGCCCTATCACATTTCAGGGTGTAATTGAATTGAAATAACAAAGACATGTGTGAATTCAAATGCTAAAATCAAATGAGTAACCTTTTGTTTTGCCTAAATAGGCTTCATTTTTTGATTAGTAAACAATTTAGGACTTAACTCTTAAAATGAATTTCTTTCTAGCTGTTTTGGGGTTTGTTTTAGGGTTTAGTATTTCCCTATAAGAAAAACTATAGTTTACATTTTGCTTTGCTGGTTTAATAGTTATTCATGCGCAAAGCTCAAAAACATGCCTCAAAGCCATCAGCAAATTAACAGTAAGAATCAGAGAGAATAAAGAAATCAGAGAGAGCAAAGACTGTAAATGCATCACAAAGGAAGCACCACAGAAAATCAGCTTAATGGCATCAAGATGAGCGTCCTTAGAGGAAACATATTTTAGGTCTGTTTTTTAACTTATTTTTTTAGTGACAAGCATAATTTGATTTGTTCTCCTTTTTCCATGGATAAAATACTAGGTGAATGTACAAATGTGTTACTTAAGTATTTAAGAAATTTAAGAACATGATGAATAAAGCCATATTTTTTGTTTCCTCAAGTTATTCTCTCGTGTTGAGCCTCAGGGAAATTTTAGCTCACGGGACTAAACGGCACTTACTACTCTATTCTGTTTAGTGAAAAAGTCTAAAGTGAAAGTCACTCAGTCGTGTCCGATGCTTTGTAATTCTCCAGGCCAGGTTACTGGAGTGGGTAGCCTTTCCCTTCTCCAGGGGAATCTTCCCAACCTAGGCATCGAACCCGGGTCTCCTGCATCACAGGTGGATTCTTTACCAGCTGAGCCGCAAGGGAAGATCTCAATAAATTGCAGCTGTGGAAGGTGAAACCTCAGAGGGCTGAGGACCTTGATCCTAAATCTGGTCTCCACAGATCGTTTGACGGCACCAGCCAGCTAGTCAGGGGTGCTGCTATTAAAGACTCACTAAGTGCTCAGTGTTTTGCATAAATCATTTCTTACTCTAACCCAGAAAGACACTCTTCCAGTCGTTTGAAGGAAGACACTGAGGCGCAGGAAGGCTGTCTGCCCGGGCAGAAACTGGCGGCATGGGCTCCATTCCAGCCAGGTGACTCCAGCTCCAGGCCTTCCTCCTCGCCTCCCAAGCCCGCGGCCGCAGCTCCCTGCAGTTTAGACGCTGCTGCTGCTGCGACTCTGTGCGACCCCGTAGATGCAGCTCCTCAGGCTCCCCCGCCCCTGGGATTCCCCAGGCAGGAGCACTGGAGTGGGTTGCCATCGCCTCCTGCAAGTTTAGACGCTGGGTCTGGGTTTGCTGGCCCAGCGCTCTTCCCGTATGCTGGTGTCTCAGACAAGCACGCGGCGACTTGGGAACGTCACGCCACCGTTCCCCTTGACTATCCTGAAATAATATTAATGCACTTTTCCTGTTTCTAAGACAAAACTTAAAGTGCTTGTTCCTTGCTTTGAACTCTCACCTCTCTGCCTTACCCACATCAGTATGAAAGACTTCTATCCAAAGAGACAAAGAAATCACACATGAAAGGGTGAGACAGACTAGCCAGCGTAAAGAAGGGGAGGCTCAGGCAAACGCCCGCATGCGAAGATGGGAGAGTGGGACAGGAGCACGGAAACAGCCCTGGCCCCACCGGGGATGCAGACACCGAAGGGCAAGGAGGCCACACCTCGCATCAGGGGTCGGCTGTAAGTAAGGGCTGACGTTGGGAAGACTGACAGTGCCGGAATGGAAGCTCTGAAATGCGGACTGGAGGTCTCCTTTGTTCCTGGTGCGAACGTCGGCGCCTCTTCACAAATCAGCCTGGTAGTTTCCTTTAAAGCTAAAAGTACACTTAAAATGCCATTAGCAACTACCTTCTCAGTTACTTATCCAAGAGAGAAAGAAACAGCATCCACACCAAGCTCTGTATGCAAAGGCCCATAGAAGTGTTATTTTTAAGAGCTAAATCTGAGTAGAGCGAGGGCTGTTGAGAGGTGAGTGGATGAGCAGGTCTGCTGCGTCCAGACGGGGCACTACCACCGAAACAGGGGCAACAAAGACACATTTCTATGTCTTGCTGCTGCTGCTGCTGCTGAGTCGCTTCAGTCGTGTCCGACTCTGTGCGACCCCATAGACGGCAGCCCACCAGGCTCCCCTGTCCCTGGGAATCTCCAGGCAAGAACACTGGAGTGGGGTGCCATTTCCTTCTCCAGTGCATGAAAGTGAAAAGGGAAAGTGAAGTCGTTCAGTCGTGTCTGACTCTTCGTGACCCCGTGCACTGGGCCTATCAGGCTCCCCCATCCATGGGGTTTTCCAGGCGAGAGCTCTGGGGTGGGGTGCCATTGCCTTCTCCGCTTCTACGTCCTGAGGACGACAGAAAGGACAGGAAAGAGGGCACACCACGATTCCACTCACAGGAGACTCCAAGAAAGCCAGTTCCAGTCTCTGCCTGTAGAAGTGGCGTCCATGGTTTCTTGTAGCCAGTAGCGTGCAGTGGCGATTGGCTAGAGAGGAATTTTTGAGATTGACGCAAATCCTGAGGACGACAGAAAGGACAGGAAAGAGGGCACACCACGATTCCACTCACAGGAGACTCCAAGAAAGCCAGTTCCAGTCTCTGCCTGTAGAAGTGGCGTCCATGGTTTCTTGTAGCCAGTAGCGTGCAGTGGCGATTGGCTAGAGAGGAATTTTTGAGATTGACGCAAAACGTCTCTATCTTCATTGTAATGATGCTTACATAGATACATACATTTGTCAAAATGCACCAAACTCCATAGTTGAAATGGGTACATTTAGTGTATGAAGCCACCTCAGTAATATTGAGTTACAAATAAAAGGGAAACATACAATAGCACTATTATTTTGTGTTTATGCGGGGACTTTGCTGAGGATGGTGGCCCAGGAGATCACCTCTCAGATGCTCCCAGGAAGTGTTCCAGAGAGGTGAGGGGGCGCACACAGTGTCTTCTGGGGGCTGGATTAATTTGCTAGAGCAGCTCGTAGAACTGAGACCCACATGCTGGTTACTAGATGACTGGTCTGTTATAAAGGGATGAGGCCCCGGAGCAGCCGAGAGACGCGAAGGACAAGTGTGGGAAAGCAAAGATGTGGAGCGTCCGTGCACTCTCCGGCTCGCCCTGCACTCTCCCCGGCCTCACCAACCCGGGAGCTCTGCGACTCTGTCCGCTCCGGTTTCTTTGGAGGCTTTATCAGGCAGGCACGGTTGATCGAGGTTAGCCGTTGGTGATCCAGCCCCGCCTCTAGCCCTCTG
>SJYC01012884.1:0-25783 GCA_006408675.1 Madoqua kirkii | reverse complement strand
TCAGGGTCCCTGCCTGCCTCGCGGGGACTCAGCCTTCAGTCCCCGAGACTGTGGGACGGCCCCATCTGCTGGTCCAGCTGCCGGCGCTGTTACAGGGCCACGTGGACCACAGGGAGGGCAGGGCACGAGCCATCCCTCCTCCCCTCGTCCATGACACGGCTCGCTGGCCCCCAGCATCAGAGCTGGCCCAGCACACAGCCCCTAGTGTCCTCTGAGATGGAGCGTTTCATCGAGAGCTGCTTGTTTCCTGCAGCTGAGCACCCCTAGAGTCCTCCTGCCAAGACCTCCAGCGCCACCCTCTCCACCCCATTGGTGCCTCAGCCCCAGGGCACCCCCGCCTTGGCGACCGCTATCCTAGCGTCACTGCTGCTGCCCCGTCCCGCCGCCGCCGCCGCCGCCGCCTGACTCTCGCTGGTCTCTCTACTGTCGATTCGACCACCCCTGCTGGCCTGGCCTTACGGGTCAGCTCAATCGCTCGGTCGTGTCTGACTCTCTGAGACCCCCTGGACTGCAGCACGCCAGGCCCTTCTGTCCATCACCAACTCCCGGAGCTTGCTCAGACTTGTGGCCATCGAATCGGTGAGGCCGCCGGCCGTCCTGCGTCCCTTAAAAGCAGGCACTGTTTCAAGAGCTTGAACTCCAGGGCCTCCTGTCTCTCCCAGCAGGTGCGGCGCTGGGCTCTCTCGCCCCACTTCCTGGGTCTGGAGGGGTGAGTGACTGTCCTGGGCTGGCCCGGAAGAGCCGGCCGGCTGGCCAGGCAGCTGGTTCATGAGACCAGGAAACCCGGGCCTTGGCCGTGACCCCCACTAGTGAGGGGTCAGAGAGAAGGCACAGGGCCCGAGTTTAGAGGCAGGGCCGGTGTGAGGGTGGGCAGTAGGGCAGGGTGGCGGGATCCGTGCCCAGGACAAGGGGCCGTGAGGACAGAGACGCAGGGTCCCTGCCAGGGGTCCCAGAGGGTGACGAGCCCCAGCTGACCGGAGCCGTGTGTGCTGTGAGCGCCTGACGGCGGCTGGGTGCCGAGAGAGGAGAGGAGCGCTTGGAGCAGCCTGGGCCGTGGGAGTCCTCGTTCGGTAGGCGCTTCACGGGCGCTTTCCCCACCTTGAAAGCGAGCAAGGTGCCTCGGGTTGAGGACAGGCCTGGGGCCTCGTCCTGCGGGAATGAACCGGGATTCACGCCCCTCGCTGCACACGGACAGGCATGATGACGTTTACCTGCTGCCGCAACACTCCGCGAGCCGCTCACCTCCGTCGGCTGACTCACGGTCACGCCCCGAGAGGCCGC
This sequence comes from Madoqua kirkii, assembly GCA_006408675.1. Lineage (NCBI taxonomy): Eukaryota > Metazoa > Chordata > Mammalia > Artiodactyla > Bovidae > Madoqua > Madoqua kirkii. The sequence continues at coordinate 24,502 of SJYC01012884.1, read as the reverse complement.
GCATGGGGGGTCAGCCGGCTCAGTGCTGGGTGCGGGGCCTCAGGCCGGCGGGGCCTCAGGCCAGCGGGCCCCCGTGAAGTGGCGGGCTGCAGCCATCCTTGCTGACATGATTTCTGCATGATTTGGGGGCCTGAGCAGAAAGCCTCAGGGACGCCTGGCCCTGGGAGGCCTTGAGGGCGGCAGGCTGGGCACTCCGTGGAATGCTGACCGCAGCTCCTGGTCCAGAGCTCGGGAGGCCCCGCCTCGGCCTCCCTGCCCGCAGGGGCCAGGCTGACTGTATGTCTCCAGGCCGTGGCCGCTCTTTCAAAGGGTCTTGGCGGGGATTTCATAAAACAGCCAACGGTTCTATCCCAGTTCCCAGGCCCCGGTCAGATGCTTGGGAAGCCTGCGTCTTCCGTAGTGATCCGGAGGCTCTTTCTTAATATTAGTGTTCAGCCCTTGCAAATCAGCTGTTTAGAAGGCCTTTTAAGTGTAGTTGTTTATCGGGAAGAATTTACAAATTTACATTTTTTTACAAAGAGATTCAAAACTATAAAATATGACATATTTAATGGGGACGGGACATGATACAACCTCCAAGACTTCATAGAATTTTAAATAAAATTAACACGCATAACTTTTCATATACCCACGTCAAAGTGTCTTCAACTTGCCAGAAGCAAGCATATATAATCTCAGCCCTTTTTAAAGCTGCGCTAAAGTTTGAATTCTTATCTCAGTTTATCAAGTGTTTTTATGAGCCTGGAACGAAGTCAGGGATGATATGCTTTAATGACACGAACGTTCCTGTTTGATGTTCTCCATCCAGGGAGGTGGGGGCGGGCCCTCCTCCAGGCTGTTCCTGGGAGAGTGACTCAGCTGCTCCTCCTTCATCCCCGGCACTGCTTGCTTGGCCTACTTTCCCATCCTCTAGCTTTCAATCTGCTGTGACCTTGAACCTCACGTGTTCAACATCCAGGCTTACCCACTTCCTTCCTCCAAGTCTCAAAAGAAGCGGAGCCCACGGCGGCTTCTCGGTCTCCGGAGGCGCAGGGCGGCCGGGGGGCCCACACCCAGGTCTGTGCAGTCGGCCGCCCTGGGCCCCTTCCCGCTGCCGGGCCGCCTGTGCAGACGCGAATCCTGTTCCTTGCGGCACAGTCACTGTTTCTGTGTGAACATCAGCACTGGGCAAGGCTCGCGTGACAGAGCGAGAGCAAGTAAGCTCTGTCCCCTGGGAGTCAGGTCATGCGCTTTCCATTCACCTGCACCTGGGACTTTTGTTTGAACAGCTTTTTGAAGTTTACATAATATAAAACTCACCTCTTTTAAGTGTACAAATTAAAGATTTTTATAAATGTACAAACTCATTTATGTTGCACAGCTGTAACCACAATCCAGACTCCCCCGCCCCCCTCCGCAAAAGATCTCTTGTACCCAATTCTAGCCAACCCTCATTTCCACATAAAGCCCCAGGCATTTACTAATCTACTTTTTTTTTTATCAATATAAATTTGCCTTTTCTGGACATTTCATATAAATAGAGCACACCATACTGAATTTTGCATTTAGCGTCCTCAACTTGAAGTGAAGTTGCTCAGTCGTGTCCGACTCCTTGCGACCCCATGGACTGCAGCCCACCAGGCTCCTCCCTCCATGGGATTCTCCAGGCGAGAGCGCTGCAGTGGGTGCCAGCTTCCTCGGCTTAGCACAGTGGTTTCTAAGCTTCTGCCGCGTCGCAGCACGTGGCTTATGCTCTCAGCACTGAGTTCTGCTCCGCTGTGTGGACGTGCCACGGACTTTCTCCATTCACACGCTGATGATCATTTGTTCCCATGTTTTATTCATTATGAATAAAACCACTCTGAGCATTTGTGTACAAGTCTTCATGCAGACACACGTTTTTACTTCTCTGGGGGTGAGTAGACTGGAGACGGAAATGGCACCCGCTCCAGTACTCTTGCCTGGAGAATCCCATGGACGGAGGAGCCTGATGGGCTATAGTCCACGGGTCGCAAAGAGCTGGACACGCCTGAGCGACTTCACTCACTCACTCTCTCAGACTGGAGTAGCACTTCTGGGTCAGATGGTAGCTTTGTATTTCGTTTTTAAAGAAACTTTCCAACTGTTTTACAAAATGGACAAGCCATTTCACACGCCAGCTGACACTGTGCGAGGGCTCCATTTCGAGCCTCTGTGGACTGAATGCCTTTCCTATTTTAGCCCCTCTGCTGAGTGTAAGGCATAGCACAATGTAGTTTTGATTAGCATTTCCTTGATAACTAATGATGTTGAACATCTTTTCATGTCTATTATCTTGTGATCTCTTGATTAAAAAAAGTCTGTTTATACTTTTGCCCATTTTTAATGGATAGTCTGTATTTTTTATTATTGATTTGTAAGAGTTTCTTTTATATATTCTCAAAAGAACCCTTTGTAAGAAATAAGATTTGCAAATTTTTTGCCCAGTCTTTATGTTGATTTTTTATTTTTTTCATGAAGTCTTTGAAGCATAAAAGTTGGATTTTGAAGTCCAATTTATCCATTTTTTTTCTTTTGCAGATTGTGTATTTGATGTTATATCTAAGAAATGTTTGCTTAACCAATTAAAGAAACTTCTGCTTTCTTTTAAAGGTTTTTATAACTTGGGCTCCTACGTTTAGTTCACTGATTCGTTGTATTATGGGCTAATATGTGGTCTATGAGCTGAAGAGAGACATCTGAGAAAAGCTCAGTTCCTCAGGAAATTGCAGAATGGTAAGACTTGGTGCTCGGTGAGCATGCGCGCACGGGCTCAGGACCGTCTCGCAGCGCGCGTCGCTGCCGCCTCCCCCGGGGTGTCTGTGTTCCTGGTGTTCCTTGTCTGCCGATCTGAATATGCTGGTTTATTCTCCCATCTGGCTGCTCTTTACCATTAAAATTATACATGTGTATGCATATTTCCTGTAAAGGTGAAACTGCTGCTGCTGCTGCTGCTGAGTGGCTTCAGTCGTGTTCAACTCTGTGAGACCCCATAGACGGCAGCCCACCAGCTCCCCGGCCCCTGGGATTCTCCAGGCAAGAGTGCTGGAGCAGGGTGCTATTTCAGCTCACTCTTAATAGTTAATTGAGACACCCTAGGAATCTGAGACTCAACGTAGTCTGATTTACAGGTCTGGGAGTTTCAATGGATGTGACACAGTATACACGCATACAGACACACACACACACACACAAAGGGACATCCTTGGACCATTTACTGTAGGAGGAAGGTGAGCCAGATGGGCAGAGTCTCTCTAGGAGGCAAGTGATGGAAAGGAAAGCAGTTACCAGGTGAACTGACCTCTGAACTGGTCTACCACCAGGCTCAGAGTCCTTGAGGTCAAAATCCTCATGAGGGACCAGCCTGTTAAGTCGCCAACTTCTGCAGTAAGGAAATTTAACTTCTGCAGTAAGGAAATTTGACTTCTGCAGTAAGGAAATTTGACTTCTGCAGTAAGGAAATTTAACTTCTGCAGTGAGGAAATTTAACTTCTGCAGTGAGGAAATCTAACTGGAAATTTGTGTTATCTAGCAACAGTGAGGCCAGCAGTGTGGCCTACATTACAGGGAAAATCACAGTCCTGAGCTGAGGGTGAGAGGGGCCCCCTCACCCCACTGGCCCTCCCAGCCTAGCAAGTCAGGGAAGCGGATGAGGCTGAATGTGGCCCAGCAAGCATTTCAGCAGCGACCAGCCCCCAAGCGGAAACACGTGTCTGCTTTATGACCCAAAAGTTGTGGGGGTCGGCTTCTCGTCAAAGACTGTGGCGGTTGTCACCGGGCCCCCGGGACCCTGGCCTCCCAGGGGTCACACCTGGGGGGGGTCCCTGCATGAATGGGCCTCAGCCCGAGCTCCCAGGTGGAATTCGGGTAGGGCCCTGCTGGAGGGGCCGTGTGGAAGGAAAGGCCCCAAGAGGGGCGGGGGCTGCCCGCGCCCTCCTCCTCCCATGGGGGGCGAGCTGGGCCCAGGCGCTGCTCAGGGCTTGACCCTCAGCTGCTGAGAAGCGACAGGGTGCGGGTGGCTGAGCCACACGGAGCTGGAGCCGCTTGTCTTCCTCACTAAGTGATAAGCTCGCCTCACGCCCGCCAGCAGGAGTCCTGGCCAGGCCAGAGCTTCTTCTGATCCTGCAGGGAGGACGGAGACGTTGGCCTTGAGATGCTCCATCCTCAAAATGTGCTGCAGCTGTCTTTTCCTTTCTTTTTTCTGGAGAGGTTAAAGATTCTCTATATAAACAGAACCAGTCAAGCATGCTATAAAATTTGTAGATGAAGCGGGAGAACATTCAGCTTAGACACTAGAGTGTTTTGACTCTAAACACATTTTTCACACAGCCTCTCTCTTCCTGGGGCTTAGAGTCCGGGGTGCTCGGGTGTTCCTGACCCTCAGTGAACTATGTAAACACACGCATGGGTTTCTGTCTGAGCAGCGCAGGAATGCAACTATCAGCCGTGGTACCACCAGTAAAACCTGTGTGATAAAGCCCCCTGTGTTCAAAGAGGCTGCACCGGCCGGCCGGCAGCTGGGTCAACACAGGGGCGCGGGGAGGGTGGGGTCCAGGAGCCGGCTGGAGAACTCCGAAATCAGAGTGTGTGCGTTGGAGAAGAGGTTTGTGGGTCTACACCCAGCTGGAGCAGCTGAGAGCGTCCCAGGAGGGCCTGGTGTTTCAGCCGCGGTAACCTCTTTGTGATGGGGAGACGCTGTAAAGTGGTAAGCAGCGCCTCCCTCCTTGCTCTTTGTAAAAGCGCGTTTGTATCTATTTTTTTAAGCAACGCTTTAGCGGTCCTCTTTAGCTTCACAGGCTTCCCAAGCCCCCTTCTTAGTGTAAGCTTTTTTTTTTTTTTAACCTGCAAACCCAGTATTTAATTCCATTTGGTTAGGTCTTAACGTTAGAATTGTGAATTATAAGATAGGGTCTTGAGTTCACATGAGTCTGTGTGAGTTTGAAACAGGACTCAAAGGTAAGTCAGAGTGAAGGCGTCCTGAGCACTCCTGTCTCCAGTGAGACCCAAGGGTAGACTTGAGTTTTTCTGTGCATGCTAAGTCGCTCAGGCATGTCTGACTCTTTACAACCCCGTGGACCATAGCCTGCCAGGCTCCTCTGTTCATGGGATTGTCCAGGCAAGAATACTGGAGTGGGTTGCCATTTCCTCCTCCAGGGGATCTTCCGAACCTGGCCCAGGCATCAAACCCGCGTCTTTTACATCTCCTGCATTGGCAGGCAGCTTTCCTGCCTGCCTCTTGGATTTTGAACTCAGTTCTCTCCAGGGTGCAGGTCTGGCAAAGCTCGCGCTGACCTGCGAGAAGCAGGCTGATCGAAGACTCTGGGCTCTGTGTCGCATAAAGAAGCAGAGGACGCAGCTTCTGCCGACAGAACAGAGCACAGGGGGAAAGAAACGGGGCTGGGAGGGGAGTCAGACGTCGTTGTGGACGGAAGCCCTGTCCTGTCTCATCCGCCTCTCCATCAGACGCTCCAAACCCAGCTGCAAACCAGCATTTTCCCAGAACCACCCTAGGCCCTGGCTCGCTGGAGCAAACCTGTTCACAGCAGGTTCCCAGAATCCGACATTTTGGGGAGCTGACCATCAGTTCATGCGCGCCCGGTCTAGGAGGAGCCCAGAGGCCGCACCTGGGCGTCACAGACGCGAGCGGAAAGGGGGCAGTTTGACTTCATGGCTCACAGGGAGCGCTCCTTCAGGGGATCCCGAAAGCTGCACCGCCGGAACCGCAGGCTGGAAAGTGCCTCTCCGGCCTCCGGCTTTGCCGCTGTTCCGCTGCTTGGCACCGGTGTTTCCTCTCGCCCTGCGGTCCGGCAGTTGGGAGGGAAGCCGGCTGTGACTGCGGGGGCTGCCCGGCCTCTAAGGGGCCCTGCTGTCTGTCTCACTTCCCACCTCGGGACTTGGCCCCGGGGCTCTCCCTGGCTGGAAGCCGGAGGCAGGTCAGCTCCCAAAGCTGCAGCTTGCAGAGAGCACGGAACCAGGCGGGTGACTTCCACCACTCGGAAACTGAGCTGGGAACGGGGCTGGGTTCGTGGGGGGTGGCTGCAAGAACAGCACAAAAGCGCAGACAGGACGGCCCACAGACAGCAGCCGCCCGCTCCTCACCGTCTGCAGGCTGGAAGTCCAGGCTGGGCACCCGACTGGCTGGTTCTGGTGGGGCCTCTGCCAGGCTGTTTCTCACTGGGTCTTTCCATGGCAGATGGAGAGAGGGGCCTCTGGGGGGTCCCTTTATAAGGGCACTGATCGCCTTCACGAGGGCTCCACCCCCATGACCTCATCACCCCTAACACCATCACCCCGGGGGATCACAGTTTCAACAGATGGATTTGGGAGGAAAATACTCAATTCACTGCAGAACCATCAAGAAGGAAGAAAGATGGAGCTGGTGTGCAAAGGGGACATTCTAGGAGAGCTCTGAGAATTAGGGTGGAGGCAGTGGGGAGGGGTGGTGCTGGAACCTGCCCATTAATCACCCTCGTGCAGAGGCAGCTGCGGACAGGGAGCCTCCAGGACTGCACGTCGTTCTTTCTTACAGATGCTGTGTGCTGGAGCAGGTGCTGGCGGCGGCCGTGGGGGGCATGGAAGGAAGTCTTTCTCAGCTTTCCCAGCTCTGCTCTTTGCAGCTGAGTCGAATCTAAAACTGCAGTCTGAGTGGCAACATTTGCCCCAGCCCAGAGCAAAGCGAGCTCTCAAATGATGCATGAACAGGGCCTTGAAAACACATAGACGTTTCCAGCACTGGGCCACCATGGAGAACCCTGCTCCCCGAGGAGACCGCTGGTCATCTCCCGCAGACGGCAGGTCCAGCTCCACACCTTTCTGAGCTCTTTCTGAATTAGGTGAGAAGAGTCAGGAGCTCACCCTAGCAGAAGGGCCACACTCATGGCTGGGGGACCCAGATGTGAATTTTCGGAGAACCGTGGCCCCGAGGAACAGCCGAGGGGCTTCTCCGATCAGATGGGTCACTTACCGGTGCTTTTCAACTGTGTGCCAAGCTTCCCAGAGTTGGGCTGAAATCCAACCCCAACCAGAACCGCTGTCTCCTGGGTGGCGTCCCAGGACTGTCCACCAGGGTGCACGTCGGCAGGGGTGGCCTCGACTCCTCAGGCTTTGGGGAAGGGCCTGCTGGTGGCTTTGTCCTGTTAGATTACAGAGGCCCATGGACGCGTTTCTTCACACGGCTGCCTGCTAACACAAATGAAAGTGCTTAGAGTCACAAAACAGAAAGAGACTCGCAAAGCGATTCCCAAAGGCGGGAGTGGGGAGGGGTCAATCAGGAGACTGGGATTAACGCAGGCTCGCTACTGTATGCACAGCAGGCAGACAACAGGCACCCACTGAGCGCGCGGGGGCTGTGCTCAGTATCTTGTAATAACTCATAATGGAAAAAACCTAAAGCGGAACACACACACACACACACACACACACACACACACACACGCACACACATACATGTGTGTACAACCGAATCACCATGCTGTACGCCTGAAGCGGACACAGTGCTGTGTATCAACTATATTCCAATAAAACTTCTTTTAAAATGAGAGGTTAGCCCACTTTATTTTCTTGGTACTACAAGTCTGTGTCACGGATCGAACGCACTCAGGCATCAAGAGTCTTGTCACTTCTGGGTCATCGTGATTCAAACTCCGCCCTACAGTCTGGTCTTGAAAACCGATGGCAGGAAGTGCGCCTGCTGAGAAACCTGGCCCCCTCTGCAAACCGGCGTCTTCTCTCCCTTTCTTTAAACCAGACCCATGTGATCTGCCGGTCCACCTGTCGACCTGCCATCTGTCTGTCAACGCCGGAATCCTGTGTTGCTTCTGAGCAGGCGAGCTCAGCTTTGCTTGCCCGGTGAGTCCCTGCGTATCCGTGCTACGTCGTCCCACTGACGAGTCCTGCCCTGGGCCCGTCTTGTCAGGGGAAGTAGAAGCTTCAGGGCTGGATTTGGTGCTCGTCAACTGCCTGCCTCCCCGGGAGCATGCCCGGTCTCGGCTCAGCGCCTGCTCCTTCCACCGTAAGGCTCCAGTCTGGACCCGACGGGGCGTGGGGAGCCTGGTGCTCGTGGTGGGTGTGGGTCCTTCTGGCTGAGTTTCGTTTTTGTGGTAAGGAAAGCTGAAGTGGTTGCCTTTCGGTGCCTGATTTGTCTTGGAAGCGAGTGTTTCTAATATCCTGCATAAAAGCGCCAGGTCTAGTTGAATCTGGAAGCGTCCCAGGATTTTTAGGTGTCCCTTGCAGACCACCGTTTGCAGCTGTGTTTCTGATTCTGGGCCCACCAGAACTTTGTTTTTTCAGTGTCACCAAGACAAAATGGCGTGGTAACTGGGATGCTGAGGCGAGAGAGAGCAGGCCTTGCTGGCAGTTTCCCAGGATTTCAGATTTCAAACGTCCATCAGAACAGCGCCAGCGTTTTTCAGCTGTTACAAGTGAATATGAGAAAGTCACACTGGAAACACCCTTGCATGTTCAGCCATGTTCAGCTGCTCACTTGCATCTGACCCTTTGCGGCCCTGGGACGGCAGCCCCCCAGGCTCCTCTGTCCGTGGAGTCTCCAGGCAAGAAGTGGGTTGCCGTTTCCTCCTCCAGGGGACCTTCCTGACCCAGGGATGGAACCTGCATCTCCTGCAGGACAGACAGATTCTTCAGCCCCTCAGCCACACAGCCAGTGAAGCAGTGTATCAGCCTTTATTTTAAGAGCTTCCTGCATGACTCCGTTTGGAAAGTAGACTCTTTGAAAGCAAGTCCCCTGAACAGGAAGGTGCAAACTGGCGATACAAAGATGAACTCTGGTGGCCTGTAGGCTTGTCTGGTTGAATAACGTTTTCAGCGTCAGGTGGCTCACATAAAACACACATTTCACATGCCTGGTGACATCAGAAGCTTTCACACTTGGGTCCACAGTGGCACGACCTGGTGGCTGGGAGCTGGCTGGGGTGGGGGCCTCCCCTGGAGCCAGTATGTGAGTTTCCCGCCGCCCCGGCCCCCGCCGCCCAGGCCCCGCCGCCTTCCACATCCTCGGCTGAGAGGGCCCTTCGCCCTCCTCCCCTCCTCCGGCTCAGCGGCATCCCCTGTGCCCCACAGGCGGCTCCCGCAGGCTTCAGGCCCCGGGGCTGCTTCCGAGCTCTGCGCCTGTGTGTTTACATTACCTAATCTCAGCCTGATGCGAAGCATAGTTTATTTAAGACGCTCTCTTTGAGATCCCTGGCCATGGAGGGACCAGCAGAATCAAGGTCAGCTGCCAGAGCTCTGAAGTTACGCTTCGTCAAGGAGGCGCGGGCCTCTGGGCTGTGCACGGTCTGTGGGCCCCGGAGTGCAGAGACGCAATCAGAGGAGTGGGAGCTGTTGATCCACACGTGAGAGGGGATCGTCCAGGGCCCGCGGCCCCAGGGCCCGGCGAGGCCGGCACCTGGCGGCCTGCTGGCCGCCCCCAGCAGGGCTCTGCCACGCAGGGTGTTTGACAGACGTTGTCCAGACTAATCCAGCGAGAACGGTGCCCAGATGTTCGGATGCCTTTTGGCAAAACAGACATTTGCTCAGACTGTAAAAGCCCGAGGCCTGTCGTCTTTTCCTGTCCTCTCTTCCTCCCTGAACAGATCGTTCCTGAACCGTCGGGCGAGCTGAGCACTCCTGGGACACCCCGCCTGCAGCTCCGGGCTGGGAACCTTTGTTGGGTGCAAATCAGGCGTTTCCTGACCTTCCGGCCCCGTTCTTTCCTTCTCTCCCAGCGCCTCCTCGGTCTGCTTGATTGGGGGCATAAGACAGCACGCATCAAGTTCAAACGAGATTTGAAAACCAGTGGTTGCTCTCTTCAGTGTGAAGTGAAATGAAAACCTCGGTATTAATCAGACTTTCATTTAAAATCTCAAGAAATCCTTAAATGAAATTATTTTTCACTGCCATAAAAAGCTGTCTGAGCATTTTCTGCAAGAGTCGATAGAGCCCCCTACTGATCGCTTTTAACAAAGGAAGGTTCTGGTTTTACCCCCAAGCTTCACACTTGGCTCTCTTCTTTGCGGGGAAGCGATTTTAGCTGCTCTCTTTCCACAATAACCAGAGCGTGGGACCTGGTGGGGTGGGGGCCGAGGATGCATCCTTCCTCTTAACTTGCTGGGCTCTAGGTGGTCCCTGGCACAGGCCTGGGAAATGCTTCACTCAGTAAGGATGGAGCCTCTTTGCACTCGATGTTGACCGGTGACACCCGAGCGTTCTACGGACCTTCCAGCTGCTCACCCCTGCGGGACTGCCACTAGGGGCCGGGGCTGAGCCGCTCAGACAGGATGGCCCAGGATGGCAGGGGTGAAGGGCGGTGTGGCGCAGACACAGAGCTCGTGCCCGACAGCAGGTGGGTGGACGGGTCCTGCCCGCTCGGAGGGGCAGAGAGCCCCTGGACGTGGTGGGGGGTGCGCCAGGGTGACGTGCCGCAGCAGTGGGTCCCGGGGGCTGGTGAGGCTGAGCTCCCGGGGCGCAGGTGTGGGGCGGGGTCTGTCTGTGGGCCCCGTGGGCAGCCTGGACTGTCTCCGAGTTCTATGAGGACTCGGGGGTCCAGGAGCTTGATTTCGGGTGAAACGCCCACTCGGCTCCCTCCCCGCTGGAGGCAGGTCCCCGAGCAGCGTCTGCTAAACCGCTCAGGGTCCAGCAGAGCCTGAAATCCAGTGGCTTCCTGGGAAGGCTGCTAAAAGCTTTGTTAATCAAGAAAGTTTCAAGGATTTCTGGTTTCCTCCCGACCTGAAATCCCAAGTACAGAGCTGTTATGAGATAAGACCAAACCTTGGGAAACAAACCAAGAGGAGTTCAAGACGAGGCAGAGTGAAGCAACCGCTGTTTCTTACGTTTTATTTCGACTGACAAAGTAAACTCCGCGTGAGAACTGGTTTCCCCTGGCTTCAGCAGACAGACCAGCTCAGGTGCCTCCCGTGTCCAGGGAGTGACTCCCAGCCAGGCTGCCTGGGAGAAACGCCGGGAATCAAGGCCCGCGGTCCGTCCGAGGTGCTGGGTGGGGACAGCCACCTCTGGACGGGCCCCTCTGGCCCTGGTGTGTTTCCAGGATTTCCGACGTGCCCACATCTGGCGCCATCGCCTGCAGCTGCACGTCTTCAGTCCGAACCAGAAACAGCTGCCTTTTATATCAGGAAACTCGCCTTTTTCTTGGAATGTCTCACCTGCTGGTTTTTAATTTCCAAAATCAGCTCTAGGTTTGGTGTTGTTCAGAGGCATCCACGCAACTGGTTTCTTTCCTGCTCATCTGGCAGTACCTTTTTCAGGGTGAAATGACCCACATCTCTACGGCTGCTACCCATTAACCCCACTCTGGATTGAATAACTGCCGCTTTAGCGAGGCACCCTTCATGAGGGGTCCTATCTCTTGGTTGACACAGCGGTTCAGTGAAAGGTACGTTTTATCTTAAGGGAAGAATCAGAGATTCTGGAAGGAATAGAGCCCAGGAAGAGGGGCTCTTTCGGGGACAGGGACGGGGGCCTGGGTGGTCAGGCGGGGGTGGGGTGGCGCCAACACGGCAGCCTCTCAGGGAGCCCCCAGTTCTGGACATGGTGACTCTGGTGCTGAACCTTGGGCGACCGTCCAACCTGCCTGGCTCGCGACTTCTGAACAGACCCAGGGATTCTTCATTCATAACAAATGCCCCCAGGGACTTTGACAGGTGGAAAGCCTTGAGAAAGGCTGTCCTTGTAAAGTATCCATGCGCCTCAGATGCAGGCTGCCCCCTTCACAGTGCATCCAGTCCAGTCCAGTCGCTCAGCTGTGTCCGGCGCTCCGCCACCCGATCGCCTCTCTTCCCGCTCACTCCCTTCCCCTTTGATGACCAGGTTTGAACTCATTTTACGGAGTCTGTTTCCAGCCTCTCAGCTAACTCTGCAGCCGTCTTTAGAGAAGTTCTCAGATGACCTGCTTGTTCCAGTGCCCGGCTGCCCCTCCGAGGTCCCTCGGCATCGCTCAGCCCAGGACGGGGCGGGCTGCAGGGTGGAGGCTGGCAGCGGGCGTTTGGAGAAGCGCGTGAGCTCACAGGCGCTCTTCCTCACTGAGTTATGCGGGACGTCTCAGAGTGAGTGCGTGTTGGAACCTTCAGGAGAAGCATGCCAGCGTTAGCTTTCACACCTGTTTCAACGTTGTCCCGGTTGCTCCTCTCTGAACTTACCTTTGTGTAGGTAGGAGAGGGTCAGAACAATATTCTGACTGTCATTGCATCCGGGGTGAGAAGGAGGGAATCGTGAACCTGTAAAGAGAGACCTTCTGCGGATTATCCCCAAGGATGTGCAGGTCTTCTGCGTAAAGCAGAGCAGGCAGGGTTTTAACGTCCAGAGCGGTTTGTGGGTGTTAGACTAGAAGAATCAGGATGAGATCCAGGGCCGTGCCCCGTGGGAACCACCTCCCCTTCCTGATCCCAGGCCCTGAGCAGCGAGGGACGCTCACTCCTCGGACAGATGGAGAGGGCGGCAGAGCGGGCCGCTGGACGGGCAGGGCCCGCGGAGGGAGGGGTCAGAGGCGGGACGCTTTCTTTTGCTCCGTTTCTCCACGCTGACACTCTTCGGACTGATGCGTTTCTATCCAGTGCGGCCCCAAGTCTGCACCCCGAGCCCTCCCGGGCGCCTCACCAGGGGGCCCTGACGCCGCTGCACTGAGAGACGCCGCTTCTGAGACAGCAAAGGGGAGAAGCTGGAGGAAGGAGGGGGCAGAAAGGTCCGTTTCATTTACAAGGCACACAGGGCTTCCTCCCAAATGTTCCGAACGGGGGAAGATTTCAGTTTAGCATCTGCTGGATCGCAGCTCACCTGTTTTGTTTCTAAGCGTAACTGCTCACCAGATCCGTCTGCCACTGCGCGGGGTCTGTTCTGAGTTCAGACTCGGCTAGTAAAAGCCTGCAGTAAAAACCGCTCTTTGATGTCCAATTCCGGCACAGAAAACGCCCGAACAAGCTTTTGCTAAGGTGAGTGAGGGGGAGGTTTGGGTTAAATGGAAACAGTTACACACGTCAGAGCCTTGGAGGGAGAGAAGCTCAGCTGGAAATTTCACTCGAGCCTGGTGTCTGGTTCAAGTTTGAAGGAGTGGGAACACCGCATGCGCTTTCTTGAGCCGCCATGCAGGAAGCTGCGTCCTCGTGCGTCTGAAAGCCAGCGAGTCGTTTTCTCCGAAGGCTGCAGGATCCTGTGGTCTTTCCTGGGACCGGTGCCGACCATTCGTAATCCAAGAGCCTCGCTCAGCCTGAGGAGCAGGCTGCTGGCTGTGGCCACAAGGCAAGGGGCCTCTTCACCGGGCCTGGTGCTGACCGCCTTCGCTGACCCCATATGCTCAAGACTGCGTGCCGACAGGCAGGCCAGCTCTCCCTGTGGAGGGGAGCAAGCCTGGCACTCCCCCTGAGCATCTGTCACGCCTAAAGAAACAGAGTCTGTGTTTTGAGTGAGAACCCCAGGACACACATTTGTGTTTTAAGATGGATTTTTAAAAAATTAAGTTACAGAATGTAACACAAAATATTTGAGAGGCAGCAGCGTAACGTGATCTGATTGATGTAACTTACGGAATTCTGTGGAAATCGCCTCTTCCTCACATGGTACCGGCCACTCCCAGTACATGAAACAGCGTGAGGAAACAGCTGTGCGTTCATTGGACAGGATGGTTTGCAGCCCGTGAAGTCACAGACCGGGTCTGGGAGCCGCTGCCGGCTTCAGCTTCCACGTCTATAAAAGGGATGATGGTGGAGCTCAGCCCCCAGGACGGCAGGGAAGATGAGCTCGCGTGACGCGTGGAAATTGCCTCAAGTGGGGGCAGGAGAGAAGGCCAGCTGCACTTACGTCCCTGGTGAAACTTACGTTGTCCTGGTGCTTCACGTGTCAGAAAAACGACGGTCAGGGGTTTGATCCCCGGACACACTCACAGTGATGGTGCCCGGGCAGTGTCCATCTCTGCCTGTGTGCCCATGCGCGTGTGAGGAAGTGTGTCTTTTGTGGAAAATACCTGTCTGTGCCCACGGACCCTGGTGCCCTGTCTCTTGCATCTCACCTCACAGCTCTCACTTGAGGTTTCAGCAGAACACAGTTTCTGTGAAGCAGAGACTTTGCCAGGGAGCATTCATGGAGCTGGATGGCAGTCCGCAAGGTAACAGCGTCTTTCTGATGAGCTTAGCCTTGGTGTTTGCCAAGTCACTGCTAAGTCACTTCAGGCGTGTCTGACTCTGTGCGACCCTATAGACGGCAGCCCACCAGGCTCCCCGGTCCCTGGGATTCTCCAGGCAAGAACACTGGAGTGGGTTGCCATTTCCTTCTCCAACACATGAAAGTGAAAAGTGAAAGTGAGGTCACTCAGTCGTGTCCAACCCTCAGCGAACCCATGGACTGCAGCCCGCCAGGCTCGTCCGTCCGTGGGATTTTCCAGGCAGGAGTACTGGAGTGGGTGCCATCGCCTTCTCCAACATTGGTGTTTAGATGCTTCTAATTCTGAGAAGGGCTCAGGCGGGGCTAGTGCCAGTCCTGGGATCCAGATTCCACTCTTTCTGTTGCCGAGGCCGGGCCTCTGGCGGCCACATGTGCCTCTAACAACACTGCGGGAGCCTTCTAATCCTCTAATCAGGCACGTGAACTCCCTGCAGCGGCTATTAACGCGCAGAGGTGGCAGCCTTAGCTGAGAGGCTGAAGTGCCTCTTGAACTTCAAGTGCTGGGGGCGCCGCGTGCATTTGAGGCCTTTTAACACTCAAAGCTGCAATTCACATGGAGACTCAAAAGCTCCTTTGTAAGAGAGGACGCAGGGGCCAGAGCCAAGCCAGGTGACGGCTGTTCACAGCTGATGTTCAGGGCACACAGTACGTGCACATTTGTGCTTTCCATTAAGTACCACGTTAAGTATTAACAAGTTTTTTTGAAAGATAAAGTTCACACTTAAATGAGAAAGAACGGTGTTACTTGTGATAAAAAGTGGGCAAAGCCCGCAGTCTCCATGTGTCTGCACAGTGAGGTCTGTCTGCTTGGGGATTCCTCAGACCTGGACTCTTGCACCTTCTTCTGTTGGCGAATGTTTCAGGCACTGCATGCTGCCTGGCCTCTCAAGCAGGGACTCGGCTCTATCACTGCCGCTCACAGGAAGCTGTAGACAACACGTGGATGAGCCAGGCCAGGCTCAAGGAAAGCTTTACTTAAAAAAAAAAAAAAAAGGTCAGCTGACCCAAGAGCCAGGCTTTGCCTGTGTTATGCCCCAAGTCGAGAAATCTCCCAGTCACCACGAGGGAGCCGATATCCGGTGCAAAAGCAAGAGTTTTTATTACCAAGCTCGAGCCGGGGCTCCCACCGTTACTGACGCAGTGGCTCTAGGGAGGTGCCCGGAGCTCTGGGTTACATCGCTTATATAGGGTATTCTCCCACAAGAGATTGGAAAAGTAGGAGTTTCCAGGTTGGGAGACGTCTAATTGGTTATCTTCTATGGAAGGGTTAGGTGCTGGGTTCTGATTGGTTCCCATTTCCTGGGTTGGCCACAGGTTCTGATTGGTTCCCATTACCTAGGTAGACCATGAGTTCCTGAACGTTAAGTCAGGAGATTCTGGTCTGGGGTCTGATTGGCTTGAGGGCGGTGGGGTGAGGTCAGGGGATTTTCAAAGGCTCTTGGATTTTCAAAGGCTCTTATCCTGGAACCTTACAAAATGGAGTTTTTCTGTTAACAAAATGGAGTTTTTCTGTTAACAAAATGGAGTTTTTCTGTTAACAAAATGGAGTTTTTCCGTTAACAAAATGGAGCAGCTTAGGTCCTTCACCTGCACATCTTGCAGTTAAAATGCTGCTTTAGTGATCTAGCTTTAGCACTGAAATCCTACCTATCCTCCAAGTCTAGACAACTGAGTTCAACCACATGTTTTCCTAAAGTGGATTGGGGAATATAAAGAAATAGCAATAGTGAGATTCCCAAAAGATGCACAGAGAGAAATGATGGGGGGAACATGGCAATCTGTAAATAATATCCAGAGAGTTAATATAACTGAGTCTCAGGAAGAGTCAGACAAGAATGTCTGAAAACATAGCAGTCGCCCGCATTCCTAAATTTGATGAAAACTCTAAATCGACAGGTCCAGGAAGCTCAATAAATCCTAAGAGAAGGAAACAACACAAACATAAATACACAGACAAATAGAGAGTGTCTACAAAGGCGTACCACAGTCAGACTGCTGAGATCCAGCATCTGCAGAGCAGCCTGTCAGCCACTGGGACACAAAGGTGAGGACTGAGGCAGACTCGACGGGCGCGGCGTAAGCCAGAGATGATGCGGCAAGAGCTCGGTGCGGGAGATACTGTCAGTCGGGAATTCTATGCCCAACCAAAGTATGCTCTGAAAACAAAGACCCACAGAATAAGATCACACCGCACATCCACATCCGATAGAATGACTACAGTTGTCCCAGAAGACTGGCATCGCCGAGGGCTGGAAGAGAGATAAGACGTTTACACCTCGGGGGGATGCAAGGTAACACCAACGTTTGGGAAAAGAGTCTGACCGTTTCCTAGAAAGAAGCATATCTGCTTATATAGACATATATCCACACAAAGACTTGCGCCTGAATGTCCCTGGTTCCGCTGCTCATAATTGCCAAAAACGAGGAGCAACCCAAATATCCACCGAGAGACAAATGAATGCAGAGACAAATGAATGCGCAGATTGTGGTGGTTGGACATTGCTTGTTAACGAAGGAAGAACAGACCAGCAGTGCCTCTGAGAGTCTGGGTGAATCACAAAAGCTTGAACATCATGCAGAATATAGGGAGTCAGGCAAGAAGACGATATGTCGTATGACATAATTTACGTGAAATTTCTAGAAAAAGCACATGTGTAGAGAGCAGACTGGGGCTTCCGGGGCCGGTGAAAGGCATTGGGCAGGGTTCTCCAGAGACGCAGACCCCGGGGGTGGGGGGCAGGAAACAGGAGGGAGCAAGCAGGCTGGTCTTCCCCGGTGGCGGGCCGCTGCCCCAGGGACCCGGCACCCTCGGGCTGCGTGCTCCCCCCAGCAGTGTTCTGGGCCGTGGGGGGTCCTAGCATATTCTCAAAGCCACGTTCATTCTACTACAAAAAAATTCAATCAGAATTGTCTGCGTAACAAGAGAAATTTTAGGAAATGTTGCTTTTATTTTAGTATAAAGAAAACAGGGCATTTTAGTTGACAAAGAGTTAAAAAAGCAGGGATGCTGAGACACTTTAAAATGATCTGTACTTGCTTATTTTTCTTGACAGCTTTCCTATTATTTATGGGATTCGGGGAACTGTGGCATTCTCTCAGGTCACCTGCAAAACATCTGGTGCTCATTTACAGGGAGCTGGTTCGTTACAGGAGCTGTAATTTATTGCACTGTTTGGCACCGGTCGGGAAACGCACGGCTGTCAATGTTCTAGGCAGCTCTGTGGGTGGGTGACTCTGCCCGGCTCTCCACAGAAGGCCGGGCCCACACCGACGACCCTGGCTTAACTCTGCTCTGCAGGAACCACACATGATGGACCTGGATTTGCAGTAAATGCCAACTTTCAAAACAGTCTTGCTACAGTCTTGCCAGTCATGACTCAGTCATGCCAACTCTTTGTGACCCCATGGACTGCAGCCCACCAGGCCTCCCTGTCCATTTCCAACTCCTGGAGCTTGCTCAGATTCATGTCCATCGAGTCAGTAATGCCATCCAGCCATCTCATCCTCTGTCGTCCCCTTCTCCTCCTGCCCCCAATCCCTCCCAGCATCAGGGTCTTTTCCAATGAGTCAGCTCTTTGCATCAGGTGGCCAAAGTATTGGAGCTTCAGCTTCAGCTTCAGCATCAGTCCTTCCAATGAATATTCAGGACTGATCTCCTTTAGAATGGACTGGTTGGATCTCCTTGCCGTCCAAGGGACTCTCAAGAGTCTTCTCCAACACCACAGTTCAAAAGCAGCAATTCTTTGGCGCTCAGCCTTCTTTATGGTCCACCCTCACATCCATACACGACTGCTGGAAAAACCACAGCTTTGACCAGACGGACCTTTGTTGGCAAAGTAATGTCTCTGCTTTTGAATATGCTATCTAGGTTGGTCGTGGTTTTTCTTCCAAGGAGCAAGCGTCTTTTAATTTCATGGCTGCAGTCACCATCTGCAGTGATTTTGGAGCCCCCAAAAATAAAGTCTGACACTGTTTCCACTGTTTCCCCATCTATTTGCCATGAAGTGACAGGACCAGATGCCATAATCTTAGTTTTCTGAATATTGAGTTCTAAGCCAGCTTTTTCACTCTCCTCTTTCACTTTCATCAAGAAGCTCTTTAGTTCCTCTTCACTTTCTGCCTTAAGGGTGGTGTCATCTGCACATCTGGGGTTATTGATATTTCTCGTGGCACTCTTGATTCCAGCTTGTGCTTCATCTAGCCTGGCATTCTGCATGAGGTTCGCTGCATAGAAGTTAAATAAGCAGGGTGACAGTATACAGCCTTGACAGTCCTTTCCCAATTTGGAATGAATCCGTTGTTCCATGCCTTGTTCTAACTTTGCTCTTTGACCTGCGTACAGATTTCTTGGGAGGCAGGTAAGGTGGTCTGGTATCCCCATCTCTTTAAGAATTTTCCACATATTAGTCATGACTGATATCCTCTAAAACCTGTCCAACAGTCTACCAAAGAACAGAGTGAAATACCTGCAGAGATTGACGGTGTGGTTGCATTAGCCATCACTGACAGAAAGGGCCACTGGAGACACTGCTGAGAGCGACGTTTCTGCCGCGTGTAAAAATGGGCCCAGGGAGCTAGATCACTGGGAGTCTCACCAGCAAAGGAAGGTGGTGACAGAGGCCAATTCTCTTCTCAATTCTAAATCAGGCCGCAGCTCTCCTCCTCAAAAGCGCGGCTTTTTTTTTGTTTTTTGTTTTGTTTGTTTGTTTGTTTTTTGTTTAGGCCAAGAGGCTTGAAAGACCTGTGTTAATTTCAAGACAGGAAATTACTGAGAGTGAAACATGGTCTATGGTGTGGATTTGGTTTCCTCACGTGATTAAACAGGGTCAGGACCCAAAGAAACAGTTTACCTTCAATGCTTTATGATTGATAGGAGGGTGTGGGTTTCCTTTTCTCCCCCCTTGATTATGAGGATAAGAACAAACTTTGACTGAGATACCTGATGGCGAGTTCCTTCATATGGAATAACGTTTCCTGTGATGGCCGTGAACTCGAGCTTCGGGGCTGGAATCGTGAACCAAAGAGCTGACGGTCTCCTGAGAGCTGCCTTTCCACAGTGTAAGGAGGGGAAGGTGTGCGCACCAGGGTTCCCAGGAACTGAGGATGTTCTCTGCGGAGTCTCGCTATGCTGAGCGTCCTCTGTGACGAATGAGAGACAAAGGGACAGAGAGAGACACAGAGGGCGGCAGGAGAGGCAGAGGCAGAATCTTTTATTAAAAATTGAAATGGAGCATAGAATCTGAATAATTTCCTCACAGTAAGAACAATTCGATATGAAACAAATAAAATATTGCAATTAAAAAATAAACTAGTGTAAAGAGAAGTTCACTTTGGAAAGCTCTGTCCGTCAGCAACACGGAACGAGGGTGAGCAGGGCGAGAGGTCTGCCTGCCGCTGATGGACACAAGCCTCGGGCTAAGCGTCCCCGGGTGACCGGGACGCATCGCTGGGTCAGCAGCCCCGGTAGCACGCACTCTGGCAGACGCTTGATTTGGAATGCATCGTCTGATATTAATTTCGTACACTTAGCTTAAACGCAGAATGGCATTTACCCTGGGGTTGAAATATCAGCCCCTGGGTAAGAGCTGCGTTTCTTTTTATTTTCTA
Organism: Madoqua kirkii; assembly: GCA_006408675.1. Classification (NCBI taxonomy): domain Eukaryota; kingdom Metazoa; phylum Chordata; class Mammalia; order Artiodactyla; family Bovidae; genus Madoqua; species Madoqua kirkii. The sequence goes on along the minus strand of SJYC01012884.1, from coordinate 4,738 downwards.
TCTTTTTGGTGCATTTTAAAGGTTGAACAAAAACAAGGATGAATTACTCAGTGGCAGAGAAGTGAAATGAACCGAGAAGTGGATTGTGTCTATCGATATTTAACCTATTACAATTAATACTGAAGATGTTTTCAAACATTTTAAATATTTCATCAAAAACAGCAATACAATAAGGAATGAAGTGGGCTGTGTGCGCGTGCCGAGTAGCTTCAGTCGTGTGACTGGCTTGCCCGCACCCCTCCCATCCTGACGAAGGAAATACTAGAAAGACACGGCCCTGGGATTGGGCTTTGTCAAAGGCTTTCCCGAGCTGCACGGCCTCGAGTCCCTGCAAGTGCCGGACGGAAGAACCCAGGGCCCCGGCTCTGAGACCGCTGATTTTGCACAGCTGTTCCAGGAGAAATCCCGAGGCCCAGGGCAGTTAGGCAACCCTTGAAATGTTCCTGCTCCACCTCTGCTGCCCTGACAGCTGACACACGAGGTCCCCGTTGATGCCCTGTGGGTGTTGGGTCCAGACACATTTGCAGAAGGAAGTCGAGTGGCTCTCTGAAAGCCTGCAGATTCACCCTCTGGCCCTGGAATATTCTAGAAGGTGGGGGGAGAGTATGCACACCCTCGGCGAGTCCTGGCGTGAGTCTGCAGGGCTCCAGCAGCAGGAGCTCCACTCTGGAGTGCAGGCGAGAGCTGAGGGAGGTGGCAGGTGGCCCCCCTCGGGGCTGGGAGGGCCCTGCCCTGGCCCCTCCAGCTGCTGGGCTGCGGCGGTCACCAGCATCCTCAGCGTGGTTGCCCCAGCTGTTCCCCACCTGCTCCGTCTCTGCGCCCACAGGCCCCACTTTAGAAGAACCCTGGCCACACTGGATTATAGCTCCCCCGGCGGCTCAAAAGGTAAAGAACCCGCCTGAAATGCAGGAGACTTGGATTCAGTCCCTACCTCGGGAAGATCCCCTGGAGAAGGGAAAGGCAGCCCACTCCAGGATTCTTGCTGGAGAGTCCCGTGGACAGAGGAGCCTGGCGGACTGCAGCCCACGGGGTCACAAATATCAGAAGACTGAGCGCTGCCCTGGGGCCCTGCGCTGCGGCTCCCTCCCGGCTCGCACACCTGCACCGGCCCTGCTTACAGATCAGGCCGCAGACAAGGCTCCAGGGTTCAGGACCTCGAGACCTGAATCTGGGGACACAGTTCAGCACACAACACACAGCTCAGGGCTCTGATGGAGAGGGCACTGCGCTCCCGAGTCCGCGGCAGGTTTCAGGAGCCTCCAGGGTCCACACTCCTGAGCTTGAGAAGCCCCGAGAAAAATGTGCATTTATTCATGCGTTTTCCTGTTGTGCTGTTGTTTCACCATTATTTTTTTGATGAATGTTTAAAAAGCAACTTCTAATTAATCGTGGTGGTCGTGGGTTTGCAATCTTCCTTTCTGATGAACCGGCCTGTTGGTGATAGCGTCGGGTGGGGGACCCCTCTCCCTGCCTTCACCCGTGTTGCTAATCCAGCCATGGTCTCCTCCACAATCTTAGCTGGATGCTCCTGGTGCTCAGGAGATGGAAAGTTTGGGATGTTTAATTTGTGATCAGCAGCTTGATGGATCATGTCCTTCCTGTTTTTACCCAGTGATGTTTTATGAAGCGTCCTGGAGAGAGGGTTTGGGCTGTGGTTCCAGCTCAGATGCTAGGGAAGAGTGACCCCCCCGCCAGAGGAGAGGCCCGCAGCTGCATCTCAGACTGCAGGCGGCTGGTCTCACCGCCACCCGCTGGGACCAATGGGTCAGGGCAGCGACCCCAAGACCCTGAAGGCCGTGGACGGTCCCTGCGGGCCATCCGGCAGCTCCCCGGGTCACTCCGAGTCCTGGCTGCCGGGCCCCTCCTGGTTTCCACCCCCGCATGGTGCTGTCGGCTGGCCTGGGCAGCGGGCTGAGCCCGCCCAATGTCTGTGCTTCCTGAGAGCCTCTCGTGGCCACCCCCTCTGCAGACTTCACCAGCAGATGGCCCCCGTCGCTGTTTCTAGAGCCCACCCCCTCCAGTGTGGCCTGCAGCCTCCCGAACCTGGCGCCCAGGCTCGCCCCGCCCCAGCCCCGCGGCACTGGCGTCCAGCCAGGTGCTCCAGGGCTCAGCTCCACACGACTTGCACCTCTCGGGGCAGGGAGTGGGTCTCCAGCAGACTGACCACGTTCCCTGCAGGGGTCTCGTCACCTCATTCGCTCAGTGTCACCCTGGCCCGCCTCCTTCACTTGCCAAACTTATAACGCCCTGACTGGTGTCCCTGCCCACCCAGGACGTAAAGGCTCCCCTGGCCAGCCTCCATGGGTTCCTGCTTAATGTCCCCCTTTCCAAGCTGGAGGCTAAGAGCTTAGGGCCGTATACTCAGCTGTATCCACATTTACCAGAGCGATGGGGTCTGCCTCCAGCCTCCAGGTCTCAGCCCCCAGCTCGCAGCCGCCAGCCTCCCCCAGCCTCCAACCTTTCATCCTCCAGCCTCAAAAATCCAGCCTCAGTGACTACCTGCCTATAGCCTTTATCTCCTGTTGGCTGTGAGAGACGCTATTCTGTGTAAGAGTTCAATGCCCAGGCTTTAAGAAGAGAAATGATCATTTTATTCTAATTTTTTACAAACGAGTTGGGCAACTCAAGGTATCATTGTGTCTCTCAAGTCAGGCACTTTGGGGAGAACTTCCTAAGCAGTATCACATTTACAGATCTCCTCGTGGGCTGCCCTTGATTTTGTACTCGTGCAATAATAAGCATAATGAGGAGAACAGTATGGCCGTTTTGCTTGGCTTTGGTTAGCTGTACGTAAATAGAATCTCAAGGGAAAACAAATGACGTTTCAGGTTTTCGTCTAAAGCGGGTTATGGCGATCAGGCTGCAGTTGAAGGGGTCGTGAGACCCCGGCTGTGCCTTTTCCTGAAGATACTCCAGGTGAAGCTGTGCCTGTTACATTTTCTATGGAGAGTTTTGCACCCTGGACATTTCCTTGGACGTGGAGCTGGCGTGAGATTTCTGGTCGGTATTAAACGCTTCTCTGACGAGCGTCCGAGGACTGCAGCCGGCCTGCAGCGTGACTCTCTGCCCTGACTCACATCCCAGCCTCGACAGAGGAGGCTGCTGCAGGGCCTGGGGCCTGGGGCCCAAGTCAGGGCTCAGGGCCGCTCTGGACTCGCACATCCCAGAGCAGGAGGTGACAGGCCTGTCCGCAGACGCGGGCAGCTTTCCATGGTCTAAGCTGATCAGGGGGCGTCTTCACATCCAGCCCCCGTTCACTGTTCCCACCAGGCTGGTCTCTGCTTCTGCACATGGCATGTCTTATACGTGTTCATCCTCTGCCAGACACCTGATCCCCTTCCCATCGGCGGCCCAAGCAGAGTCTATGACAGGAGTGGCCGCTAGCTGGACACCTGCTCCGTGCTGGGCGGCCAGACGTGTCTGTGTGTGGTTCCTAAGCCCCAGGCCCATTCTACCGGCCAGCGACGCTCATCTCTCCTCGTGACTTCTTTCTTTCTGGTGAGGTAGCTGGCGTCCAGGATCTCTGATGGCTTTGCTGAGGCTGTGAGGTCTTCAATGAACACGTCCCCTTTTCTCTCCGTCCTCTACTTGCTCCAAAATTCCCCTGCAGAACAAGCTTTTAGGATCTAAGGATATTGATGCAGGTACTGTGGGAAACACAGGACGTTGTAAAGACGTGAATATTTATGGATTTAACTTTGTACAATGTAATTCACATTATATAGAGAAAGTCGCTCAGTCGTGTCCAACGCTTCGGTACCCCGTAGGTCTTCAATGAACACGTCCCCTTTTCTCTCCGTCCTCTACTTGCTCCAAAATTCCCCTGCAGAACAAGCTTTTAGGATCTAAGGATATTGATGCAGGTACTGTGGGAAACACAGGACGTTGTAAAGACGTGAATATTTATGGATTTAACTTTGTACAATGTAATTCACATTATACAGAGAAAGTCGCTCAGTCGTGTCCAACGCTTCGGCAGCCCGTGGACTATACAGTCCGTGGAATTCTCCAGGCCAGAATACTGGAGTGGGCAGCCTTTCCCTTCTCCAGGGGATCTTCCCCACCCAGGGACTGAAGCCAGGTCTCTCGCATTGCAGGCGGATTCTTTACCACCTGAGCCACAGTGGAAGCTCTCACATTGTACAGTTGCCACTAAAACTAGCCTCGATTTTGGACGTTACATCTTTACAATCTAAGCAGTCCTTCCACGTCATGAAACCACCTAAACCCCCGTCAAGCACAGCGTGAGTACTTCCCCCGGAGAGCACCCTCGCGCCCAGGGGATGTCACCCGCGCGCCAGGCCGGCTCGCTCCACCACTTTCCTCTCTCCACACAGTCACCACCGTGATCTGTCTGCTCCTGAATTTCACTGTGAAATAGGCCGTGCACTCTTGCACTTAGAACATGAAGCTTCATCTGCACGACTGAAGAGGAGCAGGAATCCGTCTGGGGTCACCCACTGACAGCTGAGCCCCACACCAGAGGGTCTTGTTGCAGAACCGCCTTTGATCCACAGGCCTGCTCCCCATGACCTTGAATTACAGCCACAGTGGTATCCGTGAAGACTCGTGGCGCCCTCGCCGCGGGAGGTGTGGCAGGCAAGAGACAAGCGCTCCTTCCTAGACTCGCTGCTCTGACGGGCCGTTGCCCAGCCCTTGGCCCGCGGGGCTCGCTTCTGGAGGAGGAAGCAGGGTGAGGCGGGAGCTCTAACTTCCCCTCCGCCCCCCCCCTCCCCCC
>SJYC01012883.1:0-32532 GCA_006408675.1 Madoqua kirkii | reverse complement strand
GGGGGGGGGCGGAGGGGAAGCGAGTCGTTTCCTGCGGCCACCACAAGAAGCTGATCCAAATGCAGTCTGAGCGATTTGTTTGGATTAACAAATGTGACCTGAAATGAAGAGGGAGCTCCTGTACTTCTGTGTCTTTCCCTTTGGGCGATTTGCCTGACTTCTCATTTCCGTTGGTCCTTTGGAGGAGTCCTGATGAAACTTCTCTCTAAACCTCTCAGCTCTGGTTCTCACTTGGCCTTAAATGTAAAATACTTAGCAGGTTTGCAGGTGAACTTCATAAGGGGAAAGAATCAGCTGGCTCCTCTTTAGGGACAGACGAACTCTTCCAGAACCCAGGATCCCCTCAAATTAAACCCCATTCAGCCTGTAACTGGGCTTTAAAGCATCCGTGCTGTTAAGGCCCTCAGCCTCATGCCAGGCCTTCACGTATCGTGGGGTGAAGGTCAGCGCTTTACGTAGGAGCCCAGGGGTTCTCTCTCATCACTGCCCACCCCTCTCGCCTCACACCACACCCGTGTCTGCGATGGACAGCCCCCGTCCCATCCAAAGAGCACAGAGCCGCCGCTGGCACAGCAGGGACGCTGCTGAACAGCCACTACGTTCTCAAAGCCCGGGGACCGCGGGCCGTGCGGACCCTGCGGGTGGTGAGAGGCAGTTCAGACACTCACGGGACCTCTGCTCAGCAAAAGCCCCAGGGCCCTCTGTGGACCAGCGCGGAAAACAACCTGCATTCTTCACAAAGCAGTGGAAATTTAATATTCCAGGTCAGCACCGACTTAACTTGAACCAGCTGTCGGCCCATGTAGCTTTCTTCCCCTCCTGACGTTTCAATGCACAGGAAAAAATCTATTGTAAATACTTCTACTTAAGCCTCTTCTCCACACTCGTAATACGGTTAGCTGCCCTGGTTCTGTTTTCTTCTTTGGTGATCACAAGTTGCATTACATCCAAATTCAGCTAAGTGGAGAGGATGCTCACTTTCAAAGCCCCGTCATTCTGGAGTGGAAGCACTTCGGTGTGTATATTTCAAGACGCCGTGATCGGCAGCCAGGGGTTTCCGAAGAGTGACTGGCGGGGATGGTCCCCACGGCATTCCTGAGAGCCGGTTCAGTCCTCGGCGGGGGAAGGCACGGGGAAGGGTATTTTCTCCTCTCTTCTCCCGGAATCCGAGTCTTACAGGGACAACGCTCGCTACTGCACTTCGAGGCATGACAACTAACACATCTCTCAGTGGTGTGCCACGGACGCAGAGCCTGTCACCCAGCGAGGAAAGCTGCGTTACTCACTTCTGTTTGCGACTGCCTGCAGGGTACAAATGTGCGTGTGTGTGCGTGTGTGTGTGCATGTGTGTGTGTGTGCGTGCGTGTGCGTGTGTGTGTGCGCGTGCATATGTGGTGGTGGTGCTCGGTCGATCAGTCACGTCTGACTCTGTGCAGCCCCCTGGATGGCAGCACACCGGCCTTCCCTGACCTTCACCATCTCCCAGTTTGCTCAGGCCCAGGTGCAGTGAGTCGGTGATGCCGTCCGACTATCAGTATACACAGTGGTGCAGAGAAAGTCATTCAGTCATGTCTGGCTCCTCGCAGCCCTATGGGTTGTAGCCCAGCAGGCTCCTGTGTCCACGGGATTCTCCAGGAAAAATGATGCAGTGGGTAGCCATTCTGTTCTCCAGGGGATCTTCCTGATCCAGGGATGGAACTCAGGTCCTCCCACCTTGCAGGAGGATTCTTTACCGACTGAGCCGCCACGCCGCCAGCTATTTAAAGGCAACCGATACGTCTGACACGGTTCATTCACTGACTCAGGAAGCACTGACTGAACGTGCGCACTCTCCAGCTCCGGGAAGGTGAGCCCCGGGACACGCGCATCTCTGTTCTCCCCCGCTGACCTCTGTGCGTGGGATGCAGCGCAGGCTCAGCGTGTTCAGGGGTCTCACAAGCACCTCGGGCTCCTTTCTAGGAGGACGTAGTGGAGACGGTGACAGAGATGCATCACCAGGACGGAGAGGGGCCTTGAAACCGCTGGCAGGGCTGAAGGCCCTTCCGGCACAGGCTTCTCGTGAAGGCTGGGGCGCTGTCCGACCCAGGGTCTAGAGAGTCGGGCCCCCAAGGACTGGCTGAGCCCTCCCCACAAAGTCGGTGTCACCTGAGAGGGGTCGGAGGTCTGAGCTGACAAAGCTGGTGGACAGCCTGGGCCACGAGGGACACGGGGACGTGAGCTCTGCTCACGGCTCTTCCATCACCAGTCCCAATGGTGAGCATGAGGCGCTTCAAACACGGATGCCGTTGCGAGTGGGCCCTCGGCCTCTGGAGGCAAAGGGGCGTCTCTCCATCTCTACCTTCTTCTCACGCCGACCCCTCCAGCCGCTGATACACGCCGCTGGGCCCCAGGGAGGGTGGGGCAGGTTTGGGATGAATTTCTAACGGGTCTACCCCCTCAGATGAGTCAGGGAATCCCCCTAGGCGGCTCAGGAGTCGGGAGAGGAGGCCCGCGCTCCTTCCTGGGTGGAGCACTGATGAAGGCTGTGAGAATCGTGAGTCCACCGCCAGATCTTGGTGCTCCCTGCGCCAATGCCAGCCCTGGAGCTCTCGGGCTGGAAGTCCGGTCTGTGCTTCAGGAAGCTTGCTACCTGTTCAGACAGAGTGCAAAAACTCAGGTGCTGACTGAGTACACTCTGGACGATCAAGACTCCCGCCAAGTCGCCCCGCAGCGCCCTGCCTGCCGAAAACTGCCGCCAGCGCGCCTCATGTCGGACATGCTGCGACGGTCAGCGTTCTTGAGAGGCAGAGTCAGCAGCTGCAGGGAGGGGCACTTGGCGTAGGAGGCGGCCCGCTTGAGGTGGGGGTTGGCGTGGTGGCCTCTGCGGGGCTGACTGGAGCCGCGGCCAGGGCTGGCGCTGCAGCTTGGCTCCCAAGGCCTCTGGAGGCGAGGCTCATCCGCCTCCTCGGGAGCCTGCGTTTGTTCTCGTCTTCACGGATTGGGTACAACCCCCCGCACTGCGGAGGGTCGTCTCTTTACTGCAGGATGTGGGTGATCTACGCAAACCGTCGCAGAGACATCTAGACCAGTATCTGGACCCTCCTGACTTGCTCCCGGGTCAGCTTAGCCGAGTGGGCTCCACTCACAGTGCAGGTCACGGGACGAACTCGCGTCTGAGCGAGTGATCCCGCAGAGCGCAGGCCTGCACCACCCGTGTCTTTTCCCACTTCATCCTCTCGACAAGCCTCAGAGGAAGACTCTGCTTTTCTCGCCACTTCCCAGAGGTCACTGAGTGACCAGGATCGTGATGGTAAGGGAGATCACTGAGCCGGAGACGCGTCCGCATCCCGGGGGCATCCTTGGCTGCCAGGACATAAGCAGGGGGCCGCGGGCAGGGCAGCTCGGGATGCAGGAGCCACGGGCGCTCTCCGCTCCGCGATGCCTGCTTGCACACGCGCTCTGTCCCGAGCAGGGGCTGGCTCTTCTCACCAGCGCGTGCGAGAGGTTCTCACCAGCGCGTGCGAGGGGCCTGTTCCAACTGTTCAGGTGTTGGGGCATCTCGGCTGGTTCTGTCCGTCTGCCCCAAGGCCGTGCGGTCCTGACCCCTCACACCGCACCCGCTGATCTGAGGGTGGGATCCCCCCATCCTGGGTGGGAGGACAGAGGCCGACCAGGCCCTGGTCCCCCTCCTGCCGTAGCTGTGTGCTCCCCGCACGTGGCCTTCTGGACTCAGCTCCCCGCCACGCCTCACGCGGAGCGCGCCTGGGATTACAGTTAGCAGCCAGCCCAGCGCTCCCGGAGGGCGCCGAGCACACACGTCTTCATCAGGAAGGAAGTCCCTGTGTTCAGAGGGGGACGGCGGCGCGGCCTCGGGCCGGAGGCGGCTGAGGGCTGAACTGCTTCTGTCCCTTCTTGGACACACCCAGGCAAGGAAATGCCTGTGAGCACTTGGGATGACTGCCCCAGGTGGCAGGTGAGAAAAATGGGGATGTGCTCTGAGATCTGTCACCGGGAACCACGCCCCCTTCTCTGGCAAGGGCTCCAGGGCCGAGCAGCAGGGACGTCAGGGGCCCAGGGAAACGTCCAGGAATTGGTCCCCCAAACTGGGCCCCTGCTGAATACAGGGCTCAAGAATTGGATTTACATTTTCAAATATGTCTATTTTGTTACCTTTCATTTTTTGTTATAATTCACACAGTTGGGCTGTGATGAATTGTGAATTAAAATATACGCAGCTTAAAATCTGGGCCCTGCTCTGAGGTCCTGAGAAAGCTCCCGATCCACCAGGCCCCGGCTCAGGCCAGCACGGCGTCTGCCAGGGAGGGGTGCCTTCCCCATGCGGACTCCATTCCAGATCCTGGGGGGTCCCCAGCATGGCAGAGGGGTTCCAAGGGTGGAGTGAGTCAGGGTGGCCGGCTCCAGACCCCTGAGACCTGATGCAGTCCTTGGGAAGGTCTTTTAACCTCCCCAGGCCTCAGCTTCCCCATTTGGAAAGTGAGGAGACTCCACTAAAAATATTTCTCTCTTGGGCTCTAAAGCGTGTATGATTCGAGTAGAGAGGCTAGAGGGATTTGTTAGGGGAAAGTTATGTTTCTCAGGGTCCTGGAAGCGCCGGGAGCCTCCAGTGAGTCTATGTCCTGACGGCAGGGCGGCCCACCCAAGGCAGGGGCTTGGATGAGGGTCTGGGGTGGCGTCCGAGTCCCCAGAGGCGCTGACATTCTGAGCAGACAGTGGCCCGCAGCCGCCATGTCCTGGTCTGCAGGCTGTGTAGACGGGCCCTGGACTGGGGCTGCAAGCCGGTCCCAGCCCTGGCAGGGCGCTAGGGATGCGACGTGCCAGGATTGGCTCTGGCCCAGCTCTTGATTGTGCCCATGAGGGGGTCATGTGGGCGGTGTCAAGGAGAGGTGGTCGCCACTCTCCCCAGCGGGGGAGGACTCCTGCCCGCTGCAGGCCATACGGGCGGACACACGGGTGCTCCCCTGGGAGCCCGGGACAGCAGGATTGGACGGGAGGGCTGCTCTGAGGGGCAGGTGGTGAGTGTCTGCAGCGACCTATGTAGGTTCACTCCTGACGGACTGTGCAGAGAAGAGTCCAGGCCAACGCCTAGTCAGCTCTTGGGTTCACGACATCCCCCCCTTCAGCCGTCTTTCGCCTCCTGTGTCCAGAGATGCTAACAGCTTGCAGATGAGCCGCTCCAGTGCAGCCTGGGGAGCGGCCTGTGCGGAACTGGAGGAAGGAGGATTTCAGGAAGCAAACGGGGACAGGTGAGGGGCTGTAACCAGGGAGAGAAACGTGTGCACGGGGTCTGGGAAGAGAACAGAGGGACAGAGAGAGAGAGGGACAGAGGGACGGAGAGACAGAGAGAGGGACAGAGGGAGGGAGTGGGGGGGGGGGGGAGGGACAGACAGACAGAGAGGCCGATCTCCCCACCTTTCCTATCCTTCCCCCTAAAGCTTCCAGATGAAGAGAGAAGCGACTTTCCGCATCGGTTGGGGGGGGGCAGTCACCTGTCTCCGAGGCTCGGACAGCAGGACCTGAGGGCCAGCTTGGACAGTGTCTGTTAGGGACAGGCCTGTTTTCTGCCTGTTTTTGACCAAGGAGAGCTCTCAGGGGAGACGCTGATGGCCTCGCGGGCTGGTGGACAGGAGGGACAGACCAGGAGGAGGTGGTTTGGGGGCTAAGTTCGGGGCCAGAGGATGGGACCTCGCTGACCTGGGGGCAGTCAGGCGGGAGGGCCACTAGCCCGCCTCCGATCCGGCCCCTCGGGAGGCAGAGCTCCCGCTGCAGCTCCCAGCCCTGCCTGGGGACGTCCTAGCGCCTCCATGGCGGAGGGGACCCTGGGGACACCCTGTGCTCCGCGTGCTGACCTCTGACCTGCGGGCGGTGCCGCCAGCCTCTCTCTGCACAGAGGAGGCCCCCTCAGCTCAGGGCTGGCAGGTGAGGAGCTGTGGGGCCTCCCCCGGCCTCACGATGACGCTGAGCAAATGGAGGCAGTGTCTTCCCCACCGCGTCAGGGCGGCGAGGCCACGGGGAGCCACCCTCCGGGAACCACAAGGCCAGAGGGGCCGCCAGGTCTGCCCTGGACAGGGAGAGCCCAGGCCCAGACTGGCAGGGAGCGTGCGGATTCCCACGGGTCCCTGGAGGCAGAGTGAGGACCCCCTAGGGGCCTCACAGATCCCCGGCTTCACCCTCAGGCACCTCGCCAGCTTCCCAAGGCAGAGCAGCAAGGGAGCGACCCCGCGTGTCCGGCAGGGGAGGGAAGAGGGGCCGTTTAGAGACTTACTCTCAGGGGCTGCACTGGCGCCCAGGTTCCTAAGCTGGAGCCTGACCCCCGTCCCTGGGGCTGTTTGGAGCTGGGCCTTTGAGAATGGAAGACATAAAATGACATCCTGGCGGGGCTGTCCTGATCCCACGTGGCTGGCGTCCCTCTAGGAAGAGGACATTGGGCCACAGGCGCTCACAGAGGGACGGCCACGTGAGGACACAGGGACCAGACGGCCGTCTGCACGCCAGGAAGGGGCCGCCTCCCCACAGGGCTGACTCCTGGGGGCCCCGGCCCACCTGCCCCCTGGAGACAGCGGCTGATCGGGCTTATTCTGCAGGGTTAAGCCATCACTAACTGATCATCCGGGAGCCACAGAGCTGGTCCTATTTCTCAACACACATTATGAAAAATTTTTTTTAATGGTTAACATGAAAAAGACTCACCACCTTCCTTAAAACATGCATTTTAACCCAGGGCAATAAAGCAACGAAAATACACAGCAGAGGTGATTCCAGGTGGCGAGCGCTGAGAAGCCCAACCAGTTGGCTAGAGATGCTTCACAAATCACGCAGCTGACCAGAGACTGTTTTAAAAAGCTGCTTAAACTGCATCTGAAGAGGGCAAATTGTCCTGTGGTATCTCACAAACATCGGCTTCAACGTGGCGAGTCCAGAGCTCAGTCTGTAATGAATGGAAAACTTAAGCATTTCAAACTGCTGCCTCGTGTTGGCATCTGTCAGTTGCTGATGTGGGGTAAGTGAAGGCTGTAAGCACATTTCTTTGGTCACCTACATCTGCAGGAGTTAGATATATTTAGATATGATGTAAGCTTTGGAGCAAAGGAAAGTCATACTCAAGCCAATTATGAAATTAAATTCAACCAAATGCCTTATCCCAGCATCTGTTTCCTATCCACTGGGCACTAAGACTAGAACTGAGCCAGGCCTCGGGCTCATTGCTGGCAGGGCGGTGGCCCCGTATGGCTCCCCCAGCGGCCTCCGCCAGCCTGGGCTCCGACCTCCAGGGGTCAAGGTGCCCAGGAAGCTGCCTAAGGACTCGCGGTTTCACGTGGGACGAAGGTTGCTCCTCACATCCCATGACATCCCTCAGCCTCCTCCTCACACCCGCTCTTTCATCAGGGCAGTGGAGACCATCTCCATTTGATCGAAACTGCCACACAATCAGTTTTCTGAAAATCCCCAGCCTCCATGCTGCACCCTCTGAGGCCTCAGTGTAGACACTCCAGGGCCACAACCGGCCGACCCTCTTGCTCTGCCTTGCTGGAGTCCTGGGGCCTTGGGCAAGGCCACTCGTCATTTTGTGCCTGGGTCTCTTCTTCTGTAACATTACCTCCCTTATAGAGGGATCATTCTGGCGAGGACTGAATGAACAAGTACACATTAGACAGTACAATGTCTAGCAGTGAAGAGTGTTGGCACGGTCACAGTTATTATTATTTTTTTTATGAAACAGACCTGGATGAGATGGGGCAGAGCATGGGGTAAAGAACGCAGAGGGTGAAATCGAGCTAAGCTGTGGGGTCCTGGAATCGCTGTGGACCCTCAGGGTCCCGGCAGAAAGAGAGTCGAGCTCGCAGCCTGCTTCCTGCTTCCTGCTGCGTCCACAGACGGTTCTTCTCACGCACATCCATTTCGGCCTCTAGACTCCCGCGGCCCCTGCACTGGACCAGCTGTCTGAACTTTGCGATAAGTCGTCTTCGCTGTTTTCTGTTTCTTGGGCTCCCTTTTGTGTTTACAAATCACCTCGTCTTAGCCTCCTGCCTCCTGGAAAGGCCAGAGTTTTCTGCTTTCCACGTCCTTTCCACTGGGTGTCTTGGTGGTGGCGTCCAGCGGGCGCTCAGCGAGTACATCGCGCGGACGCACTGATTCAGGCTTACACTGTGTTTTCCCCCCCGGACTGACAGGGAAAGGAGGATCATGGCTGCCTATTGTCACCCTGATTAACTCACACACAGAGCACGTCATGCAGAATGCCAGATGGGATGAAGCACAAGCTAGAATCAAGACTGCTGGGAGAAATATCAATAACCTCGTCTATGTGGATAACACCACCCTTATGGCAGAAAGTGAACAGAAAGTAAAGAACCTCTTGATGAAAGTGAAAGAGGAGAGTGAAAAAGCAGGCTTAAAACTCAACATTCAGAAAACCTAAGATCATGGCATCTGATCCCCTTACTTCATGCAAATAGATGGAGAAACAATAGAAACAGCACCAGATTTTATTTTCCTGGGCTCCCAAACCACTGCAGATGGTGACCGCAGCCATGAAATCAAAAGACGCTGGTTCCTTAGAAGTACAGCTACGACAAACCTAGACAGCATATTAAAAACCAGAGACATTATTTTGTTGACAAAGGTCCATCTAGTCAAAGCTATGGCTTTTCCAGTGGTCATGTACAGATGTGAGAGTTGGACCATAAAGAAAGCTGAGTGCCAAAAGGTTGATGCTTTTGAACTGTGGTGTTGGAGAAGACTCTTGAGAGTCCCTTGGACTGCAAGGAGATCCAACCAGTCCATCCTAAAGGAGATCAGTCCTGGGTGTTCATTGGTAGGACTGATGTTGAAGCTGGAACTCCAATACTTTGGCCACCTGATGCAAAGAGCTGACTCATTTGAAAAGACCTTGATGTTGGGAAAGATTGAAAGCAGGAGGAGAAGGGGACGACAGAGGATGAGATGGTTGGGTGGCATCACTGACTCAACAGAAATTCAGTTCAGTTCAGTCACTCAGTCGTGCTCGACTCTTTGTGACCACATGGACTGCAGCACGGCAGGCCTCCCTGTCCATCACCAGCTCCCAGAGCTTGCTCAAATTCATGTCCATCAAGTCAGTGATGCCATCCAGCCATCTCATCCTCGGTCGTCCCCTTCTCCTCCTGCCCCCAATCCCTCCCAGCAACAGAGTCTTTTCCAGAAAGTCAAATCTTCACATCAGGTGGCCAAAGTATTGGTGTTTCAGCTTCAGCATCAGTCCTTCCAATGAATATTCAGGACTGATCTCCTTTAGGATGGACTGGTTGGATCTCCTTGCAGTCCAAGGGACTCTCAGGAGTCTTCTCCAACACCACAGTTCAAAAGCATCAATTCTTCAGCACTCAGCCTTCTTTGTGGTCCCAACTCTCACATCCATACATGACCACTGGAAAAACCATAGCCTTGACTAGATGGATCTTTGTTGGCAAAGTAGTTTCTCTGCTTTTTAATATGCTGTCTAGGTTGGTCATAGCTTTTCTTCCAAAGAGCAAGTGTCTTTTAATTTCATGGCTGTAGTCACCATCTGCAGTGATTTTGGAGCCCAAGAAAATAAAGTCTCTGACTGTTTTCATGTCAATAGACATGAGTTTGAGCAAATCTGGGAGATGGTGAGAGACAGGGAGGCCTGGCGTGCCGCAGCCCGTGGGTCGCAGAGCTGGACACCCTGCGGCTGAGGCAGCGCCTCGGGATGTGCAGCGTGCAGGCTCCGCCTCCCGCTCTGCTCAGAATAGGAGCGCGTTCTGTCCTGCACTGTCTGTGGAGTTTGAGAGACAGGGAGGCCTGGCGTGCCGCAGCCCGTGGGTCGCAGAGCTGGACACCCTGCGGCTGAGGCAGCGCCTCGGGATGTGCAGCGTGCAGGCTCCGCCTCCCGCTCTGCTCAGAATAGGAGCGCGTTCTGTCCTGCACTGTCTGTGGAGTCATCACTCAGCACCCGCCGCTTTACATTCGTTCACTTCTCATCATTTCTCTGAAAACCTCCTTATGAGGTCCTACTCTGAGCTGGCACCGTGCTCAGAAGAAGGGTAAATAAGCTAGACTTGAAGGTCGTGTCACGGCAGAGGAGGAGTTAGACGTGCAAGCATAAGCAAAGCGGGTCTGGGCCGTGAGCTGACGAGACACTCGTCCGAGGAGCCGCTCACCTGGGCTTCGAGGCCTCCGTGACTGTCTGTGGCCAAGAGTTCACCGCATGGGGAGGTGGTTTGTCTGCTGGACAGAGAGGTGTCTGACGGGAGCCTGGAGGGGTGAGATGGGCTGAGCTTCTGAGCCTGTGGGCAGTTCAGAGTCTATTCCACACGGAAAGGGAGCCAGAGAAGGTGAAGTCAGCCCGAGAGACGTGTGATTCCAGAGGGAGCCCCGGAGACCGGGCATGTGCGGCCTGGGGAGCGCAGGGGCTGAGGTTGGGTGTGAGACCCCAGCACTCTGAGGGTGCAGCGTGGGGTCAGCTTTGCGAGGCCCGCAGTAGCGGGAGCCAGCTGTACACAGAGGGTCCTGACGGCATCCGTGATGTCCGGGAGGTGGGGCTCGTCTCGGGGCCCCACACGCGTCCAGGCCAGGGGGCAGCGGAGCAAATGCAAGCGCCTCCAGCTGAAAGAGCAGCAAGTAGGACTTTACGGAGAAGGAGGCCGAGGGGCTTCTATAGTGATAAGCAGGGAATTGTAAAGACTTCCAGAAGAATAATGCCAGATATCCAGTAAGAAATTCATTGTTCCACGGAGAGCGATCAAACACTTCAGCTTTTAATTGGAAAAACCATACACCGTGTCATAGTAACACTTTACTTCATATAAATATGTAGGCGACAACCTCCCTGGGAGACGAGGTTTATGGAGAAAGGCTGGGCGCCTTCAGAGGGAGGCGGGCGTGTGTGTGTGTGTGTGTGTGTGTGTGTGTGTGTGCGCGCGTGCGTGCGTCACTCTCCCAGGAAAAGGCACTGTTTCCGAAATATCCCATGGACGGAGGAGCTGGGTGGGCTGCAGTTCATGGGGTCGCTAAGAGTCAGACACAACTGAGCGACTTCCCTTTCACTTTTCACTTTCCTGCACTGGAGAAGGCAATGGCAACCCACCCCAGTGTTCTTGCCTGGAGAATCCCAGGGACGGGGGAGCCGGGTGGGCTGCCGTCTGTGGGGTCGCACAGAGTCGGACACTGCTGAAGCGACTTAGCAGCAGCAGCAGCAGCAGCCCCCAGACGTAAACTGCAAACTCCTGGAACGCCGCCTGTGGATCCCAGCAGGGCGCGGTGGGGAAGGGGCGGCGTGCTCCTAACAGTTCCGCCGGTTCCCGCTCATTTCGGCCTCATTCTTAGGCCTCTGAAGACCCAGACGGTGAGGATGCCGCGAGAAGCCATGCCCGCGGGCGGAGGCCGACACCGCCGGGACCTGCAGCCCGCCCGCGGGGCAGGGCCCACGTCTCCCGCCGGCTCTTGCCCCAGACCCTCGCTGCCAGCCAAGATCATACTCCAGGTTCATTAGATTCACTGGGCTTCAGGGGCACGGGCGCTCTGGAACTGGCTTAAAGGTCGGCCCAGTGCCTCCCATCAACACTTGACTTGAAACTTCAGGAAGCACCTGTGATATTGATTTCAAATAAGTTTCCAATTGGCTCCCAGAGAAGAAATGTCTGAAATGCTTGGAGTAACAGTGAGCCAATGGAGGCGGACGCTCTGAGGTGGCTCAGGGAGGGGAGGGTTAGGCCGGATCGCCTGTGGATGTGACCCTTCAAACGGAGACAGCGTCCAAGACCCTCTTAGTTGAAAGTCCCTTGGAAGCATTCAGTGGGTGGCGGCAGAGCTGAGGCTGGCAGCCCGTCTCCAGGCCCTCGCCGAGGGAGGCTGTGCCCCCTCTGGCCAGTATGTTTGCAGAGTTTGGAGCGGGTCAGGCTGCGGTCTCTCTCCACCTTCTGCCCCTCTGCCAGGAGGCACATGGAGAGACCAGGGCGTCTGAGGACGCGGCTCACCGAAGGCGAGAGCTCTCCAGGGCGGCGCAGCTCAGCGAAGCGGGAGCCGTGGCTCAGCCTGGGGCCTGGGGGCTTGTGTGGCTCGCTGTCACTTCCGTGGACAGCTCACTGACCGCCCGCCTTCCAGTGTGGAAACAACTTCAAGAGCTTTCGCCAACCACTGTCCGGTCCCCCGGCCGTGACGCGAAGGGGCAGGGCAGAGGCCAGTCCCAGCGAGGACCCGTCCTCTGGGTCTGGGCTCGGGAAGGAGTGAGGCCTGATGGGACTGGTTCTTAACTGTTAGCAGCTTCATGCAACCCCAGTCCAAGCAGATCTCTTAAGCTGAGACTGTTTTGTGAAGGAGAGAGTCATAAACACATAGCATATACATAGAAAATGTATATATGCGTGTATATTCATAATGTGTGAGGCAGAATTCACCACAGTCCCAGGGTCTGCAAGGTGTAGACTGGGAACCGAGTCACACAGAGCAAGGGTCTCTTCCATGGAGCCTCATGTTTCATGATCATCAATTAAGTTACAAGAAAACTATAAATTGCGTGCATCTGTGGAAACTGAGTTTTCTCTGTTCTCTTCAGGGGAAATGACATTAAAATAGAAAAATAATCGTTGGCACGTGCAGTGGTTATGTGGACCATCGGGAGAAACTTGTATGTTTTGTTCAGTTCAGCTCAGTCGTGGCTGAATCTGCAACCTCGTGGCTGTTGTATATTAGTTGACCGGCATGTATTATTTTACATGGGTTTTGCTCTGCTTGGAGTGTTTGCCAGATTTTTAAAATGCATAGTTTGTGCTTTTCACATTGTAGTGAACGGTCACCTTCGTAACTGATTTTCCATTTGTCCTTTGGGGTTGTTTTTCTTGGAGAGGGCTGCGTAAATCATTGTGTCCCAACCTGAACCCACGCTGGGTGCATTCAAGTAACCGCAAGCTGATGAGACCTCTCAGTAGCCGCCGAGGGTGTGTGGAAGCGGCCTGAAGTCACCTGCCCCTGCGAGCTGCGCACAGGGCGCGTGAAGGCCCCCGCTGGCCCTGGGGAGCCGGACGGGACAGCGGAGCTGCGCACAACGTCGGAGGCGCGACAGCTCCCCCTGGTGGTCGCGCCGCGCCCGACGCCGGCGGACGCAGCCGCGAGGAGGGAGCACGCGTCTCCGCTTGCACGTGGGGGCGGGTGGCTGCTCACCCGGACCCGGAGCCCCTCCGTGGGGGCGGGTGGCTGCTCACCGGACCCGGAGCCCCTCCGTGGGGGCGGGTGGCTGCTCACCGGACCCGGAGCCCCTCCGTGGGGGCGGGTGGCTGCTCACCGGACCCGGAGCCCCTCCGTGGGGGCGGGTGGCTGCTCACCGGACCCGGAGCCCCTCCGTGGGGGCGGGTGGCTGCTCACCGGACCCGGAGCCCCTCCGTGGGGGCGGGTGGCTGCTCACCGGACCCGGAGCCCCTCCGTGGGGGCGGGTGGCTGCTCACCGGACCCGGAGCCCCTCCGTGGGGGCGGGTGGCTGCTCACCGGACCCGGAGCCCCTCCGTGGGGGCGGGTGGCTGCTCACCGGACCCGGAGCCCCTCCGTGGGGGCGGGTGGCTGCTCACCGGACCCGGAGCCCCTCCGTGGGGGCGGGTGGCTGCTCACCGGACCCGGAGCCCCTCCGTGGGGGCGGGTGGCTGCTCACCGGACCCGGAGCCCCTCCGTGGGGGCGGGTGGCTGCTCACCGGACCCGGAGCCCCTCCGTGGGGGCGGGTGGCTGCTCACCGGACCCGGAGCCCCTCCGTGGGGGCGGGTGGCTGCTCACCGGACCCGGAGCCCCTCCGTGGGGGCGGGTGGCTGCTCACCGGACCCGGAGCCCCTCCGTGGGGGCGGGTGGCTGCTCACCGGACCCGGAGCCCCTCCGTGGGGGCGGGTGGCTGCTCACCGGACCCGGAGCCCCTCCGTGGGGGCGGGTGGCTGCTCACCGGACCCGGAGCCCCTCCGTGGGGGCAGGTGGCTGCTCACCGGACCCGGAGCCCCTCCGTGAGGGCAGGTGGCTGCTCACCGGACCCGGAGCCCCTCCGCTCCCCTCTGCCGGTTTCAGCCTCCTTCTCGGCGAGGAGGGCTCCGGGCGGAGCTGCAGGGCTGGCCGCCCTGGGCCCGCGGTTCCGGCCGAGGGGGAGGACCCCGGTCTCTGGCTCTGCTCTGGGGAGCGGCTGGCACCGCGGTGCGTGTGAGCCCCGAGCCGCCCGCCAGCCCTGGCCTTCCCGCCCGAGCCCTTGGTCCGGGTCAGCAAGAACCCAGGCGCAGGAATGAGCGGCTTAGATTCCCGAGAGCGGGCCACGCTGTTCTCTTTCTTGCGGGGACCTGGGGAAGCAGTTCACTCTTCTTGAGTCTGTGCCTGCGTCTTACTCTTCACAGGGGGCGGAAGTCTGCCTCCTGGGACGGCTGGGCGTCCAGAGAGGAGAGTGGCCGCTCCATCCTCACGGTGAGGGGCCCCCAAGCCCTGCGGCAACCTCGGCGTGGAAGCCAGGCGTGGGGGAGCCCGAGGCGGCCCCTGCGAGGCCCCGGGGTGAATATGTCCCAAGTCTTGACCTGTCACCCAAGGGGTGTTCCAGACTAGGACACATGACCCCAGAGTAGGGGTCACACCGGTGCCCCAGAAACACCCCCTCCGGGGCAGGTCCTGCCCAGGGAGCTTCCGCATCCGGGGCCCAGGGGACCCCAGTCCCCCAGAGCCCCCCTTTCCTGGGTGTCAGGGTGAGCAGTGATGTCCCAGCTCCCCCGGTGGGGAGAGGCTTCTCCTGGCTCTGGCTTTTGAGGGGCGTGGGGGATGAGCGGATGTCTCCCCTCGAATCCGGATCTCACGGACACACACGTCTTCGGCCATTGGGAGAAGCCGGCTCTGAAGGCGCCGAGCTCTGCTCCCCTTGGGCTGAGTTTGTCAGGGAAGGATGGCAGTGGATGGGAAGAATCCCGAGCCCCCATCTGGGGGAAGGACCTCCGAGTTTAGAGCTCTGACCCGGCCCTGACAGGAGGCAGGGGCACCTCCAGCGGGCCACGCACGCGCCCTGGGGCTCCTCCACTCTGACCGTCTGTGTCTCAGGATCTGGCTTCAGCTCTCCGGCCACTGTGGCTTCCTTCGGGGGTCTTTGGCCTGCCTCTCTGAGGTACCAATGCTGCCCTGAGGGTCCCTCTGTGCTCCCCACTCTCTTTTCGTCTCCCCGACTCCAGGGCAGAGAAGACATCTCTGGGTGGGGACATAGGGCGCGTCAGGGGCCAGTGCTGGGCAGCGAGTGCGGCGTCTGCTCTCTGGGGTGAGATGTGAGTCAGAATCTGTCCAAGAGGCAAGATGCTAATGGACATAATATCAGGAGAATAGTCACCCTTGAGTTGTACATAAATACAGCAAGATTATCTCAAAAAGGAGAACTTGTTTGGGCTCTGAAAGAAAATGATACTGATTATAATCAACCTTGTGACCTCGAATCATTCATGTCTAACCTGATTGATGTTTTGTTCCAAATTTTGACTATTGTCTCAACTCTGCAAATACATGTTCTATATTCATACTTAAAAATTATTTTCTTTGTTTTATACCCCAAAAGGACAAATGCTCCAAATAGAGTGTTTTAAGGTAGTTTTATATTTGACTTCCCATTTTTAAACAAGTCTGCATTTCTCAGGACCTCAGAAGTGAATTCTGTGTGTTTATAAAGCTATCAGGTATGTTGAGGATGTTACAATCAATGGAATCTGAAGGCCTTTTGCTCATAGCAGCTGCGGTCCCGTGATGTGGGGCTGTGGGCATCTGTAATCAGCAGACTGCTTTGCTCCCTCACTGCCCCTGAAACCGTCTCACCTGCAAGAGGACCCTTCATTACACACTGCTTTGCAAATATTTAAGATGCGTCCTCTATATGCTCACAACTGCACGGTTGTACTAAGTAACATTTAGTCCGAGTCACAGGAGGTCCTCAGAGGGTGGACAGGGTTCACACATACACCAAGGACAGTGAAGACACGAGGGAGGTTATTCCAGCGCCCCAAGTCCGCGGGCTCGTGCGCCCTGGGTGCTCGGAGGGTGAGAGGCGCTGCTGGGCCTGAGCAGGGACCCGCCGGGCAGGGGGTCACCACGCGCCCTGGGGCTCCTCCACTCTGACCGTCTGTGTCTCAGGATCTGGCTTCAGCTCTCCGGCCACTGTGGCTTCCTTCGGGGGTCTTTGGCCTGCCTCTCTGAGGTACCAATGCTGCCCTGAGGGTCCCTCTGTGCTCCCCACTCTCTTTTCGTCTCCCCGACTCCAGGGCAGAGAAGACATCTCTGGGTGGGGACATAGGGCGCGTCAGGGGCCAGTGCTGGGCAGCGAGTGCGGCGTCTGCTCTCTGGGGTGAGATGTGAGTCAGAATCTGTCCAAGAGGCAAGATGCTAATGGACATAATATCAGGAGAATAGTCACCCTTGAGTTGTACATAAATACAGCAAGATTATCTCAAAAAGGAGAACTTGTTTGGGCTCTGAAAGAAAATGATACTGATTATAATCAACCTTGTGACCTCGAATCATTCATGTCTAACCTGATTGATGTTTTGTTCCAAATTTTGACTATTGTCTCAACTCTGCAAATACATGTTCTATATTCATACTTAAAAATTATTTTCTTTGTTTTATACCCCAAAAGGACAAATGCTCCAAATAGAGTGTTTTAAGGTAGTTTTATATTTGACTTCCCATTTTTAAACAAGTCTGCATTTCTCAGGACCTCAGAAGTGAATTCTGTGTGTTTATAAAGCTATCAGGTATGTTGAGGATGTTACAATCAATGGAATCTGAAGGCCTTTTGCTCATAGCAGCTGCGGTCCCGTGATGTGGGGCTGTGGGCATCTGTAATCAGCAGACTGCTTTGCTCCCTCACTGCCCCTGAAACCGTCTCACCTGCAAGAGGACCCTTCATTACACACTGCTTTGCAAATATTTAAGATGCGTCCTCTATATGCTCACAACTGCACGGTTGTACTAAGTAACATTTAGTCCGAGTCACAGGAGGTCCTCAGAGGGTGGACAGGGTTCACACATACACCAAGGACAGTGAAGACACGAGGGAGGTTATTCCAGCGCCCCAAGTCCGCGGGCTCGTGCGCCCTGGGTGCTCGGAGGGGAGAGGCGCTGCTGGGCCTGAGCAGGGACCCGCCGGGCAGGGGGCGTCAGGACGTCCGGCTCAGTGGGGAGCTCGCTCAGCACGAGTTCACTGCGAAGGCTGAAGAGAGATTGGGACGGAGGCCGGCAGACAGCGCGGCAGGAGATTCACGTCCAAGTCGTCCACACTGCGGTCTTGATTAAAGGGTTCGGGGCTGTCTCAGCGGCCCCTTCAGAAGAGGCAGGTCCCTGACATCCTGGTCCTGCTTGTGGACAGAACTGCAGCGGGAGGCGGAGGCTCTAAGATCCAGCGCTGCCCCCTGCCGGCCGAGCCCAGCTCCCGCAGACCCCAAGGCCCCCGAGGATCCCTGAGCATCAGAACCAGGCCAGCAGCTTCCTTGTGATGCCGGTTCGGCCGCTGCCCGGGCCCAGGGCAGCGTCACAGCCGATCAGCGCTCCCAGGATGCGAGTTTTCTGCGGCAGAGGAAGTGGGTTTCCTTGGATTCCTTCCAGTTTTGACTTAGTCCTGCTCCTTACGTGGAGAAATGGGCTGAATGCCCAGTGTCCCTGGATGCCCCCCACCCCAGGGTGCCTGCTCAGGAGGCACGGCTACAGGTGAAAACGGCTGGAGCTTTTGGGCAAAGGCAGCTCAGGGGAGGGCGAGGTTTAGGACTCGGAGACCCAGGAGCAGCGCCTGGACCCACGCAAGCCTTCTTCACCCACTGCCCCTCTGGGGTGCGGTTCTGGGTCCGCCTCCCGGCTCTCTGTGCTCCAGCAGCATCTGGGCCTGTGCTCCCAGAGGTGGGAGGAGCGTCAGGAAGTCCTGCCTTCAGGGAGCTAGGAACCTGCTCTGACTTCTTAGGAGGACTGCAGCCCTGAGAGACTTCCCCTGAGAAATCAAAGCAACTCGGGCTCGGGGCCCAGGGCGAAGTCGAGGTCACCAGCGAGCGCAGGTCCGAGCCGGGCGCCAGGGCGCCTCGGCTGGTGCGGTCGGCTCGGGCCGTGGACCCCTCTCCTCCACAGACACCTCCCCGCTGCCCCAGCCTGGGGGTCCCGTCCAGGGAGAGGGGCCTCTGGAAATAAGCACCATCCTCACCCAACTGTGGTCCATTTTCTAGAAAAAGGACCTCTCTTAGAGACTATCAGATCAGGTATGTAATATGTGCAGATGCGTAGCGACTGTGACCACCCCCCAAGTTGTATACACGCCCCCCAAGTTGTATACACGCCCCGAATTACACAGACTCTTGCGTTTCATGTCCTGTGACCAGAGAGCTCGGGGCACGCAGAGCACAGACCTGGCATCAAGAGGAAAAGTCCTTAAGTGAATAGAAGACGGGCACCGTCCCAGGCCCGGCGTCTTCCGGCACTGCCATTGGGGTTTCACCGTAAGCTAATCAGCAGCGGTGAAGACACACCCTAGTGAGCGGGTTTCTCTGGCAGCCCCTGCCCTGCCGCCCTGCCACCCTGCCACGTGAGTAGGGGCGCCAGGGGCTCCGGGGCCTGACAGAGACAAAGGGAGAGTGACCGGGCCCTGCCCGTGTGTGTGTCCTGCCCAGCGCCCGCCCAGGGGGAGCTGAGCTCTGCCTCCAGGTCTTGCTCCAGTCCAGTTGCCAGAAGGATCTTCCCCAAGAGATCAGGTTGCCAAGGATGGAACTGTGAAGCTTACAATGGCCGAGGTTTAAAGGGTAAAGCGAAGCAGGCAACTTCATTTCAGTAAAACACTTAATATGTGTAAGACGCACCTTCACCATAGACAGTGCACAGATACAACTGAATGGTTTTCTTTCCTTTTCTCTCTTTGACTCCTACTGTGCTCACTGCATCGCTGAGATGGGGAATGAGGTCCAGCCTGCCGAGCAGATCATCTCACAGAGTGAGGGACCCAGGCCATCACCCTGTGACGATGGCAGCCACGTCTCAGGAGAGCCAGGAAGAGAGTTCACGAGGCCCTTCACAGCCTCAGCACACACCAGTGCACACGCAGACTCGAGCCCTCACAGCCTTAGCACAACCGGTGCACACGCAGACTCGGAGCCCTTCACAGCTTCAGCACACACCAGTGCACACGCGGACTCAGAGCCCTCACAGCCTCAGCACACACCAGTGCACACGCAGACTCGAGCCCTCACAGCCTCAGCACAACCGGTGCACACGCAGACTCGGAGCCCTTCACAGCTTCAGCACACACCAGTGCACACGCGGACTCAGAGCCCTCACAGCCTCAGCACACACCAGTGCACACGCAGACTGGAGCCCTCCCAGCCTCAGCACAACCGGTGCACACGCAGACTCGGAGCCCTTCACAGCTTCAGCACACACCAGTGCACACGCGGACTCAGAGCCCTCACAGCCTCAGCACACACCAGTGCACACGCAGACTCGAGCCCTCACAGCCTCAGCACAACCGGTGCACACGCAGACTCGGAGCCCTTCACAGCTTCAGCACACACCAGTGCACACGCGGACTCAGAGCCCTCACAGCCTCAGCACACACCAGTGCACACGCAGACTCGAGCCCTCACAGCCTCAGCACAACCGGTGCACACGCAGACTCGGAGCCCTTCACAGCTTCAGCACACACCAGTGCACACGCGGACTCAGAGCCCTCACAGCCTCAGCACACACCAGTGCACACGCAGACTCGAGCCCTCACAGCCTCAGCACAACCGGTGCACACGCAGACTCGGAGCCCTTCACAGCTTCAGCACACACCAGTGCACACGCGGACTCAGAGCCCTCACAGCCTCAGCACACACCA
This sequence comes from Madoqua kirkii, assembly GCA_006408675.1. Classification (NCBI taxonomy): domain Eukaryota; kingdom Metazoa; phylum Chordata; class Mammalia; order Artiodactyla; family Bovidae; genus Madoqua; species Madoqua kirkii. The sequence continues at coordinate 12,706 of SJYC01012883.1, read as the reverse complement.
GTGCACACGCAGACTCGAGCCCTCACAGCCTCAGCACAACCGGTGCACACGCAGACTCGGAGCCCTTCACAGCTTCAGCACACACCAGTGCACACGCGGACTCAGAGCCCTCACAGCCTCAGCACACACCAGTGCACACGCAGACTCGAGCCCTCACAGCCTCAGCACAACCGGTGCACACGCAGACTCGGAGCCCTTCACAGCTTCAGCACACACCAGTGCACACGCGGACTCAGAGCCCTCACAGCCTCAGCACACACCAGTGCACACGCAGACTGGAGCCCTCACAGCCTCAGCACAACCGGTGCACACGCAGACTCGGAGCCCTTCACAGCTTCAGCACACACCAGTGCACACGCGGACTCAGAGCCCTCACAGCCTCAGCACACACCAGTGCACACGCAGACTGGAGCCCTCACAGCCTCAGCACAACCGGTGCACACGCAGACTCGGAGCCCTTCACAGCTTCAGCACACACCAGTGCACACGCGGACTCAGAGCCCTCACAGCCTCAGCACACACCAGTGCACATGCAGACTCAGAGCCCTTCACAGCCTCAGCACACACCAGCATACATGCGGACTCAGCGCCTGGGGGCTGCCCAGGGCCACGTGGGGGCAGCACAGGGCAGGTCCCCTCAGGCGGCCCCAGGGTGGTGCCGGGCTATGGGCCCCTGGGGAGGAGCACGGCTGTGCCAGGGCCAAGGGCTCCATCCGTTCCCACTGGACCTGGGCTTGGTCGCTTCTCTTTTCTAAGTTTATGCACTCCTAGTAAAATTCTGTTTTTATCTCTTTCTGTTTCATAACTGCACCTTTTAATTTTCATTTAATGCGCTAACACCTGGGGGATAAGCTGCTCAGACTTCACGCCCCTCGTTCTGTGGGGACCCCTGTTCTGGCGGTGGGAAGCCCACCCCGTGGTCCCCGCACCACCACCCCCCCGCCCCAGCTCAGGCTCTGCTGCAGGTCTTTCCCCGGGAGAGACCTCTGAGCAGGTAGAAGAAGTTAATCGTTATATTTGCTTAATATCCGAGGATATCGAGATATTTGATGAATATCCAAAAAGAAGTTCTTTTTCCTCCAAGAACTCATGTTGCCTTCCCTGGTCATCCTTCCTATGTCTTGGTGTCTTTTAATTTGATCCGAAGAGGCAAATAAATACGGAGAAAGAACCGAGCAAGGACTGACCCGCAGCTGCGCAGCTGGAGCGGGAGCTGAACCCAGGGCCTCACTCAGGCGGGCGGGCGGGGCTGCCCTTGCCCTCCCGGCGCTGGGGGAGGTCACCGCTCCGAGGATGCCCCCCGTTGCAGCCAGGGCACCGGGGCAGTGTCCTTCCACGGAGCCCCGCGGCGGCCGCCTGGGCGGGTGGTGGCGGCCACACACACCGTCCTCCTCCGTTAGCTTCTGGGCTGCCGTGAGCGGCGCGCTGGCGCTTGTCCCCAAAGTCGTCACAAAGGCCAGGTGCCCGCAGACCCAGGTCAGCCGGGGAAGGCGCGCCAGCGGGCGCAGTGCCGGGCTGCCCACCAGGGGGCGCTGCAGGCCGTCCCTCGAGGCCGGCCCGGCGGTCGGATCCAGACCCGGCCACAGCGGCACCGGCTCCTGCGCGCAGGGTGAGGCTTCCGGGTCCATCCCCGAGACCAACGCTGAAAGGCTGGCCAGAGAGCGAGGAAGCTCCCGCCTCGTGCATTCAGACGTGTATCTAGGCTCCACGAGGATTCGACGACGCTCACAGTCTGATTGGAAATACGCGTGTGTGCACAGGTGTCCGTGTTCGTGTGTGTGCACAGGTGTACCTGCTACATGCCTACGTGTCCGTGTGTGCTGATGTGTTCACACGTGTGTGCCTGTGTCCCCTGTAAGCAAACCTGCCGGGAAAGCAGGCAAGTCGGCCCTCACTCAGAGCTTGATTCGGGCCCACCTGCTGGCCTCCGGAGCCCGCGGCCCTGCCGCTCACAGTTCCGCCTTTTCCGTAACAGGGACTCGCAGACCCAAAACCACCGTGTGTCTTCAGGTCAGAACTGTTACACTCGCAGCTGCTGGCAGTGCATAGCCAGGTCCGCCCCGTTAGCTGTGTGAGGTGGGCGGTGTGGCCTGAAGTCACCCGCCAAGGCCTGGATTTCCTTCTCTTGTAAACGAGGTGAACGAGGTTCTTTCTCTGCAAGCCTGGAGTCCAGGCCTGCCCCGCCCGGCTCCTGCTCATCCCCTCCTCCTGGGTAAGGACTGAGCCACCTGGTGACAAGCTCTAGCTGAGTTCTAGCTGCCCCGTCCTCACTGGCGCTCCCCCCGACGAGAGCCGTCTTTCTGGAAGGCAGGTCTGTGGTCCCCGCCCTGTGGCAGGCGGGCAGCTCTGCACACCTCCCCCAGCGAGCACCCCGGAGCGAAACCCTGTGGCTTTCTGGTTTAAATGCCCTGGTTCCACTTGGCAGCCCTGTCGCAGCTGTCTTACTGGACCTGTGGCTGGGGTTCAGCTCGGCTGGGGGGCTTCCCTGGCGGTGCAGTTGGTAAAGACTCTGCCTGCCAGTTCAGGAGACACGGAGAGATGGGTTCGATCCCTGGGTTGGGAAGATTCCACGGAGGAGAGCATGGCAACCGTTCCAACATCCTGAACGGGAAATCTCTTGGTCAGAGGAGCCTGGTGGGCTTCAGTTTATGGAGCCGCAGTGGTGGGCATGGCTGAGCGCACGCTGGCTGGCTCAGGGCCGGGGTCTCCGAGTGAGTGTGGACCAGCCTTCAGCAGCCACCAGAACCCCCACGATGCCCGAGTGGAAGGCTTGGAAACGGAAGTGGAAGCCTGTGGACATGGTTTGGGTGGCCTCTGGGAGTCGGCGATGGGCGGGAGGCCTGGCGTGCTGCAGTTCGTGGGGTCACAATGAGTCGGACACCACTGAGCGACTGAACTGAACTGAAACGGATCTAGAATCTGATTTTATACCATCTGCCCATGCACATCGGTGTTTAAGAAACTAACACAAAAGTTGATCCAAGCCAGTGATACGCCTGGAGTACACAAGAAAAGCAAATAAACGATGTTCTGAGCAGACTGTTTGATAATCCAGGTGGCATACAATACTTTGAGGAAAAAAAAAACCTGGACAAGCAAAATAGCTAACTACAAAAACTGAAAGATACTCAAGAACAGTGCGTTGTAGTACAATGCTAGCAGATTCAGTAATAATTACGTCTCAGGGAACATGAAAGTATGGAACATATTTATTAATAAATAAAATATTTATTATTATTACACAATAAATTTACTTAAGTAATTAGAGTACTTAATTCTAAATATGTATTAATACAATATTTAGTATTTATTAAATATTTAAAGGTAAATATTTAAAGTATTTAAATAATGAATATTGATTATAATTATTGAATGTTTAATTCTAAATATTGAACATATTGAATAGAGTATTCTATTAATAAATAAAATATTTATTATTGTTGCATAATAAATTTATGTGAAGCAATTAGATAAAAGGAAATATGAAAACTATGATAAAATAAACTGAGAGGAATAGGCAGATATGGGGAAAATACAAAAAATTGTGAATAAGCAAGAAATGCAGTCCTTGAAGTTTTATGTTTGGTGAAGAGCAAGGACAGTTCCCTGCAGGCTCGCTGGCTGTTCCTTGGAGCGTCCACTGCAGGAGACGTGGGTTCACCTCCAATTGGGGAACTAAGACCCGGGAGGCCACAGAACGTGGCCAGAAGGATAAATAAACAAAAGACGCTGAAGAACAGATGAGAGAGGCGTCTGAAGGAGCCCTGGCTGCTCAGCTCCCCCGGGGGATGTGCCTGGGCTGAGGCCCCAATGGCCGCCCCTCTGGCCCGCCCTGTACCGGGAGAAGCTGCTCTTGGTCGGCCTGAGCGGGGAGGCCTGGCGGCTCTGTCTCGGGGCCCTCCGTGGAGGAGCCGGCGCGGGGCTGCCCAGCCCCGGCGGTACCTTGGCAACCCGGCTGCGTCTGGGTCTCTTGCAGCCCTGCCCCTCCTCTGCCTGGAGGGAGCCCGGCCGCGTGGTGTGAAGACCCACCCGCTGCTGCCCTCACCCAGCGAGCCTCTCGCAACATCTCGCCAGGAAGGCACAGCTGATACCTGCAGGGTGAGAAGACACAGCTCACCAGAGGGTGGGGGATTTAAAAGGGAGATCCCGCAACAGAGCGTTCTGGAACCCTGGCGAGGGGCGAGGGCCATCGCGGCTCATTTACACCGGGAGCGGCCAGGGCCCCGGCCGGCGGGCGGCGTGCTGACCGGGCAGGGCCCTGTCTCCATCTCCAGACCCGCAGGCCTGGCGTTGGGAGGAGGCCGAGCGCGGGCTCAGACCTGGGGAGGCGCAGGGGCCACGGGGGACACCCGAGACGGTGCTTCCAGATAGATCTGCGCCCGGCCCACCGCGCAGACCCGGTCAAGAGCCGGAAAGTGGCGGAAAGCAAAGTTTTCTTTATTTCAGGTGCCGGCCACCAGGAGTGGGAGGGCGGACTCCCGTGCAAAGGCTGACTCCCCATCACAGATGATCAAGGGACAAGAGGGTTCACAGAGGGAAGGGGCTCCCTCGGAAACCGCACACTCAGCTCTGACTGTCCTGAGGCGGGTCGACAGTGGCCTGACCAGCATCATCTCGGTTGTTTTAGGTACAGTTAATCTTCAGCTCCAGGCTTTGTCTGTTTCCATTTCCTTGAGACCAGTTCTCGGAATTGTGGAGTTTATGCCATGGCGACAGTCTGGTCATCCCATGGCGAACCTCTCCATCTGGTGGGGATTCGGCGTCTATAAGACAGCTCACAGGACACGGCTCAGAACATTATCTACAGCCCCTGAGAAGGAACGAGAGGCCCGTGGCCTGACTTAATGACTAAGCTACTACTGTTCGGTCTGTTGGACTGTTTTCCTTTGAGCTGCATTTGCTCATTTCTCTGAACTTATTCTTCAGTTAAAGTTTATCCACAGACAAAAGGCAGGCAGAGGGCATGGGGAGGGGCTTAGGGCCTTGCTCCGTTTCAAAGCTACACGCCACTCCTGCTCCTGGTTCCTGGAGCTGGTTGCATCTGTAGCAACAACACTGAAACAACAGCGTTCCGTTCTAGAATTATCCCTTGACTTAAATTGGGTTGCCCCTGAATTTGCCTTTTCACTGCTTCCTGAAATATGACATCATTGATTTGGAAAAATGGAATGTTCTAGTTTCCACTGGGGGAAAAAAATCTCCTATCTTAAAATCAACAGTTTTAATAAAGATGCTTCTTAAGGAATGGCCCAGAGGAGAGAGGACCAATCTTTATTGAAACTGCACCGTGTATCTAAAGCTAGATCTTTTTTAAGGCTTTATTGCAATTGAGGTATAAGCGATATACAAGAATTGCAGTCTTATCTTCGGACTTTAAAGTTTTTCTTTTGCACTGGGGTATAGTTGATAACAATGTTGTGGTGGTTTAGTGAACAGTGAAGGGACTCAGCCATCATATACCCCTCTCCATCTCCCCCAGAGCCCCCCCCATCCAGGCTCCCCCTTGACACTGAGCAGGGCTCCCTGGGCTCCGCAGGAGCTCCCTGCTAGTTATCCGTTTTGAATGCATCAGCGTGCACCGAGCACACTTCCTTGAGTCTAGACATCTGTCTACACCCTTAGCAATACCAGGACACTAAGCATCTGCCTCACCTCCAAACCTTCCTGTGTTCTTTCATGACGAGTGAGTGTGTGCACGCGCATGTGTGTGTGTGTGGTAAGAACACTTGACAAGAGGTATGATTTTGAAACACACAGCACAGGGTCTTCTGACCACAGGCACTGCTGGTATCACGAATCTCCAGAACTCACTTACCTGTGAAACAGAGAATCTGTACCCAGAATAGCGACACCTCTCTCTGCCTCCCCGCCCCAGCGTCTGGCAACCTCGTCTGTTCTGTGTTCCTGGGAGTTTAACTCTCCAGGCCTCACGGAAGTTCATCGGTATTTGTCCTTCTGCGGCTGGCTTATGTCACCCAGCGGGAGCATCCACTGGTGCAGTCACGATGGAAAACAATACGGAGCTTCCTGGAAAATTAGAAGTAGAAGTTCCATACGCTCCAGGAAGCCCACTCCTGGGCACGGACGCCAAAGAACCGAAGGCAGGCTCTTGGGTCGGCCTCACCCTCAGGTTCACAGCAGCACCGCTCCTGGTCAGCAAGTTGTGGAGACACACAGGTGTCCATCGATGGCTGGGTGGACACGTAGATGTGGTGTGTGGGCTCACAGAGGACAGGGAACAGGGAGCCCGCAGCTGCAGGGCTGGAGGGGCTGCGTGCATTTCAGAGAGCAACGGCAGATGATCGCAGTTGCTTACTTAGGAATTTCTATGAGATGCCCTTTAAATATCTGAAGGCCAGCTATTCATAAAAGATGAATGAAGCCCGCCAAGCAAGCCTCCACCCATCCCTAGGCAGACAGCACTGAGTGCCTGGGGCTTGTGTCTTCTTCTGTCTTTGGAAGGAGAGGGGAGGCAGCCCCAAGGACGTGTTCCCTCCTGGTCTGCCAGGGAGTTTGGTGGCCGTTAGGGTCTGGGGCCACTTTACACCTCTGATCAGGCGCATGCCCCTTGATTAATCTGTACACATCGTCCACACAGGTCACATGATATTTTCATTTGTCTTTGCTCATCTGTATCAAAGTCCTTCTGCCAGACTTTCATCATGTAAGAGGCAGAGAATCCAGCAACAGCGATGGGACTCCTACATACTCACCATTTTCAACTGTTTGTTCCTACACGGACTTCCGCAGCTGACTGGCTCTTGCGGCTGCTAATCACGCTTCCAGTTTCCTGTGATTATTTGTTAAAGTCTTTTCTGTATGGATGTGAGAGTTGGACTGTGAAGAAGGCTGAGCACCGAAGAATTGATGCTTTTGAACTGTGGTGTTGGAGAAGACTCTTGAGAGTCCCTTGGACTGCAAGGAGATCCAACTGGTCCATTCTGGAGGAGATCAGCCCTGGATGTTCTTTGGAAGGAATGATGCTAAAGCTGAAACTCCAGTACTTTGGCCATCTCATGCGAAGAGCTGACTCATTGGAAAAGACCTTGATGCTGGGAGGGATTGGGGGCAGGAGGAGAAGGGGATGACAGAGGATGAGATGGCTGGATGGCATCACCGACTCGATGGACGTGAGTTTGAGTGAACTCCGGGAGATGGTGATGGACAGGGAGGCCTGGTGTGTTGCGATTCATGGGGTCGCAAAGAGTCGGACACGACTGAGCAACTGAACTGATTCTGACCACATGTAAACAACCTTGAACCTCAAATGCAGAGGGTCATGTTCGTCAGAGCCCGTGACAACAAGCGGAGTGCTCCCGTGCAAGGCAGCTCCCAGGTCGGGGTAACTCCATTCATCTCACATCCGGGCCTCCACTCCCATTCCTTGCTCTTCCCACAGACTCAGCTGCAGTGCGTTTAAAGTGTCCCTGGATGCAGAAGAGTTCCTTGCATACAGCTACTCTCTGTGTGTGCGTGCTCTTAAGGTCCCGACATGCATCATTCTGTGGACACCACGGTGCTGCTTCGGTGCTTCAGCATCACTTGTTAAAAGACCAATCTTGTTCAGTGTCCACCTGCTTCCTTACAGTGTACCTCATGCGTTAAGTGAACCCCTTTTCAATTACTCCACGACACTCGAATTCTACCATCATTCAGTGGTTCCTCATGACGTCGCAGTTGCCCGGGATTTTTTGAGAGCCCAGGAGATGTGACCGATTCCATCACATCAGGATTGTCAGATCACATGAGCTGCACTAACTGAGTCCTTCCCGTTGAAATGCCTCCTGTGGTGGCCTTAGAAGATTGGGAGCACCTTGTGGGAAATCATTTCTTCACATACTCACCAACGCGTGGCAAGACCCAGTCGCTCTAACTGCTGCCAACTGCTGGGAAGAAGCAGGGCACACTCGACGTGGCACCTTCCACACACCTGTGGGTCACACACTTGAGTTCTGTCTCTGTGAATCACCTATCCGAGTCCTTTTTTCAGTCTTGGATTTGGAGAGGAAGTTGGTTCAGATGGATCGTCATCCAGTGCCAAAAAATGTTCAGCTGCACAACGGCACTCATCTCACACGCTAGCAAAGTAATGCTCAAAATTCTCCAAGAGAAGTTTCAATAGTACGTGAACTGAGAACTTCCAAATGTTCAAGCTGGATTTAGAAAAGGCAGAGGAACCAGAGATCAAATTGCCAACATCCGTTGGATCATAGAAAAAGCAAGAGAATTCCAGAAAAACATCTACTTCTGCTTCTTTGACTACGCTAAAGCCTTTCCACAAACTGTGGAAAATTCTGAAAGAGATGGGAATACCAGACCACTTTACCTGCCTCCTGAGAAATCTGTATGCTATTCAAGAAGGAACTTTTAGAATTGGACATGGAACAATGGACTGGTTCCAAATTGGGAAAGGAGTACGTCAAGGCTGTATATCGTCACTCTGCTTATTTAACTTATATGCAGAGTACATCATGAGAAATGCTGGGCTGGATGAAGCACAAGCTGAAATCAAGATTGCTGGAGAAATATCAATAACCTCATATATGCAGATGACACCATCCTTATGGCAGAAAGTGAAGAAGAACCAAAGAAACTCTTGACAAAAGTGTCAGACGGCCACCTGCGAGTTCCGTGGGCCTGTGCTGAGCGCTGAAGCAAGGGCCTCACACTGGGGTTTCCCACCTTCGCGTCCTTCGGGTCAGATGTGTATAAGAGACAGTCATGAGAAATGCTGGGCTGGATGAAGCACAAGCTGAAATCAAGATTGCTGGAGAAATATCAATAACCTCATATATGCAGATGACACCATCCTTATGGCAGAAAGTGAAGAAGAACCAAAGAAACTCTTGACGAAAGTGAAAGAGGAGAGTGAAAAAGTTGGCTTAAAGCTCAACATTCAGAAAACGAAGATCATGGCATCCAGTCCCATCACTTCATGGGAAATAGATGGGGAAACAGTGGAAACAGTGTCAGACTTTAATTTTGGGGGGCTCCAAAATCACTGTAGATGGTGACTGCAGCCATGAAATTAAATGACGCTTACTCCTTGGAAGAAAAGTTATGACCAACCTAGACAGCATATTAAAAAGCAGAGACATTTCTTTGCTGACTAAGGTCCATCTAGTCAAGGCTGTGGTTTTTCCAGTGGTCAGGTATGGATGTGAGAGTTGGACTGTGAAGAAAGCTGAGCACCAAAGAATTGATGCTTTTGAACTGTGGTGTTGGAAAAGACTCTTAAGAGTCCCTTGGACTGCAAGGAGATCCACCCAGTCCATTCTGAAGGAGATCAGTCCTGAATATTCATTGGAAGGACTGATGTTGAAGCGAAACTGCAATACTTGGGCCACCTGATGTGAAGAACTGGTTCATTGGAAAAGACCCTGATGCTGGGAAAGGTTGAAGGCAGGAGGAGAAGGGGACGACAGAGGATGAGATAGTTGGACGGCATCACTGATTCTATGGACATGGGTTTGAGCAGGCTCTGGAAGTTGGTGATGGACAGGGAAGCCTGGCGTGCTGCAGTCCAAGGGGTCACAAACAGTCAGACATGACTGAGCGACTGAACTGCCCTGACCCATTCTTCCTGATTCTGTGCGTTGTAAGCTTCTCCCAGCGTCTCACCTGTACGGCTGCTGCCGCTGTTTGGTCTCTAAGTCATGGCGACTCTCTGAGACCGCAAGGATCACAGCGCGCCAGGCTCCCCCGTCTTCCACCACTCTTCGAGCGTGCTCAGACTCAGGTCCGTTGAGTCGGTGATGCTCTTCCACCGTCTCATCCTCTGTCACAGCGTTTGGCCCAGAGAACGCACTGGTCATGGCAAACACCCTCTTCCAACAACACGAAAGATGACGCTACACATGGACACCATCAGATGGTCAATCGCCTTCATTAATTTTCTTAATATCATCTTTTATTGAAAATGAATCCTCAATTTTGGTATATCAATTAATTAAACATTTTTTTGTTCTTGGGATCTCATTTAAGAAGAATCTTCATCCTCACTTCTCAAGTAAGTTCTTATATTTCTTCTTATGTTTTCTTAAAAATTTTTAGCTTTCACATTTAGAGCTCTCATCAGCCTGGCACCAAGTGTAGCCCAAAGTAGGTTCTAACCTATTTTTCTTAGTAAGCTGACCAGTTTCCCCATCTGCTAAATATCCACGTTTTCTCATTGGTCCTGACACTTTCTTTAGAAAAAGCACTTTCTGCTTCATATTGTAGGTCTGGCACAGAAATAAGAGAACAACGAAGGCCTCCGTCTCTGCTCACTCCCAGGCCGCCTGTGGCCCCTGCACGCCTGCTGCCGTCCCCCGCCCCCGTCCCCCCTGAGGTTTCTCCTGGTTCGCACACCTGCTCCGCCTCGTCCCTCTGTCCACTGCGTCTCAAGGCTGAGTGGGGGAGGCGTCAGCATCTCGGGCTAGTTTGCAGGTGGGTTGGGGCTGGGAGCTCACTAGCACAGTTCTTGGGTTCTTAGTTGCTGGTGGTGTAAGTCTTTCTTTCTCTCTTGGTATCTATGTGTTCCTTGGGGTTGGCACCCCCAACATCCAGTTCCCCCTTTGATGTTTGAAGGTGGTCAGGACAAGGAGTTCATTCATTCAAACATGAAAGCTTCATCCCAACTCTGTGAAGAGTCATCTGCTTGGCTCTGGGAACTCAGCTGTGCATGTTTGAAAGCATTTCTAGCGAAATGGCACAACTCTTAAATGGCCAGGCTGCACGGTGGGAGGAAACGGGGTGTGATAAATCGTAGGTGGTGAGAAGGTTGGCGTCTCCGAGATGAAGCTGAGTGCCTCGTGAAGAGCAGACGAGTGACTCAGCCTTTCTGTGGGCAAGTGCCGGGAAGCAGGCGGCGCGGGACTGAGTCAGGGGCCCAGAGGTCTGCCTGAGTCACGCGGAGATCCGATACCGTGTGTGGAGCTTGGACCTGACTCTGAGATGGTTATGTAAGCCTGAGGAGGGGGGCCTGAGAAGCAAGTCGAATGTAACAAGGAGCCCTATGCACATAATGAGGAAAAGGTCTTTCTGTGCCGTTTGCTCTGTCCTGGAATCCACACACTGACATTTCCATCCATCTATAAACCCAGAAACTGCTTTAGGGCGGGGGGAGAAATTTGTCAACAACAAAAGGAAGACGTGTGTGCTCTAACAGTGATCTCAGCCAGAAGTGACCCCGTGACCCCTGGGCCAGCCGTCGTCTAGGTTTCGACGCCGCAGCACTTTCGCCGCTGTGGTGGACGGCACAGCGGGAACCCTGAGGAGAGGGGTCTGGCGAAGCCTCTGAGGGTGCCGCCGTGCCCGTCACATGCGGGGTCATGTGAGGGTTCCGCAGGTGTTAGCTTCTGACCCATCCAGGAAGGAGAGAGGACGAACAGGGCTCCCTGCCGTCTCCTGGACCCACCAGTGGGCAGACGGCCACCTGCGAGTTCCTGGGCCTGTGCTGAGCGCTGAAGCAAGGGCCTCACACTGGGGTTTCCCACCTTCGCGTCCTTCGGGTCTGCCGTCGGATGCCGACCCTAAGCTCAGATGTGCCTCAGATCTCTGTAAGATAAACACGGCTTCCCGTGAATAAGACTTAGAGAAAAGTGCATAGGGATTCATGCAAAGGAGAGGCGTGGACTATAAGACACACCCAGAGCCGTCACCAAGGAAGCAGCCGGAGAAACCAGCTGCTCAGCACCTACTCCTGCTTCTGTAACCGACAAACAAGACCTTAACCGGAGCGTGCGGCGGCGCCCTGTGAAGCCACAAGCGGCGGCACCCTGCGAAGCCACAAGCTCCAAGTGAGCAGAAACACAAGCTTGGGGGAAGTCATGGGCAAACACCAGGGTCACGATATAACCACACATTTCCCATGAAGATCGTTTTTTAGACTATTTTTGATTGAAGTGTAGTTAATTTGGGAGGCTTCCCTAGTGGCTCAGTGGCCTGTAACGCAGGAGACGCGGGTCCAGTCCCTGGACGGGGAAGATCCACTGGAGGAGAGCAAGCCCCCGCCAGCACTCTTGCTGGAGAATCCCATGGACAGAGGAGCCTGGGGGCTGCACTCCACAGGGTCGCCAGGAGTCAGACTCAAGCGAGCAACCGAGCAGCAGAGTTGGTTTGTGACGCTGTGTTGGCAGCCACACCCTCTCAGCCGTCGGCTGTCAGACCTTTAGGCTGCTGCTATTATCCTGGCTGCTGTGGACAGTGACGCTATGAACGTGCAGTACAGGCATCCTTTTGAACCCCGTTGTTCTTTAAACCTGTGCTGAAAGTGGAATTCTGAATTCCCACATTAAAGACAAATAAAAAGGACCATCAGACTTTGTTTTGTTGTAAAATACATTTATATGCCTTCCCCGTTGGGGTCACCTGAGGAGTCACAGGGCAGGGTGATCCTCCAGCGGCAGGAGGTGGGGTCTCTGTGCTTCCCCCACATTGCCTCTCTGCCTCTCGCTGCAACTCCCTCCTTCACACACACACACACAGACACACACATACAGACACAGACACACACACATACAGACACACACACAGACACACGCACAGAGACATACACACAGACACAGACACACACACAGACACACACAGACACACATACACACACACAGACACACACAGACACACACACACAAACAGACACACACACCACACAGACACATACACACACACAGAGACATACACACACAGACACAGACAGACACACACAGACAGACACACACACACA
>SJYC01012882.1:0-12164 GCA_006408675.1 Madoqua kirkii | reverse complement strand
ACACACACACACACACAGACACACACACACACACAGACACACACACAGACACACACACACAGAGACACACACACATACACACAGACACACACACAGACACACACACACACACATATGCACACGCACACTCATCATGCACACACACAGCACACGTGGGCACCCCCCTTCCTCTTCCTCCCCTCTCCTTTCTCTTCGTGCTGCCTCGTTCCTTTCCTTTTGGCTACTCTTGTTACTTCTCAGAAAGTACATGTTTTCACAATATCTTCACTAAAAATCAGTTCAGTTCAGTCACTCAGTCATGTCTGACTCTTTGCAACCCCATGGACCACAGCAAGCCAGGCCTCCCTGTCCATCACCAATGCCCAGAGCTGGCTCAAACTCATGTCCATTGAGTCAGTGATGCCATCCAACCATCTCATCCTCTGTTGTCCCCTTCTCCTCCCGCCTTCAATCTTTCCCAATGTAAGGGTCGTTTCCATTTTCGCATCAGATGGCCAAAGTATTAGAGCTTCAGCTTCAGCATCAGTCCTTCCAATGAATATTCAGGACTGATTTCTTTTAGGATGGACTGGTTGGATCTCCTTGCAGTCCAAGGGACTCTCAAGAGTCTTCTCCAACACCACAGTTCAAAAGCATCATTCTTCGGTGCTCAGCTTTCTTTATGGTCCAACTCACATCTGTACACGAATACTAGAAAAACCATACCCTTGATGAGATGGACCTTTGTTGGCAAAGTAATGTTTTAGCTTTTAATATGCTGTCTATGTTGGCCATAGCTTTTCTTCCAAGGAACAAGTGCCTTTTAATTTCATGGCTGCAGTCACCATCTGCAGTGATTTTGGAGCCCCCCAAAATAAAGTCTGTCTCTATTTCCACTGTTTCCTCATCTATTTCTCATGAAGTGATGGGACTGGATGCCATGATCTTTGTTTTCTGAATGTTGAGTTTTAAGCCAACTTTTTCCCTCTCTTCTTTCACTTTCGTCAAGAGGCTCTTCAGTTCTTCACGTTCTGCCATAACGGTGGTATCATCTGCATATCTGAGGTTATTGATATTTCTCCTGGCAATCTTGATTCCAGCTTGTGCTTCTTCGAGCCCAGCGTTTCTCATGATGTACTCTGCATATAAGTTAAATAAGCAGGGTGACAATATGCAGCCTTGACGTCCTCCTTTTCCTATTTGGAACCAGTCTGTTGTTTCATGTCCAGTTCTAACTGTTACTTCTTGACCAGCCTACAGATTTCTTAAGAGGCAAGTCAGGTGGTCTGGTATTCCCATCTCTTTAAGAATTTTCTACAGTCTGTTGTGATCCACACAGTTAAAGGCTTTGGCATAGTTAATAAAGCAGAAGTAGATGTTTTTCTGGAACTTTCTTGCTTTTCCTATGACTCAACGGATGTCAGCAATTTGATCTATGGTTCCTCTGCCTTTTCTAAATGCAGCTTGAACATCTGGAAGTTCATGGTTCACGTAGTGTTGGTGGCTGGCTTGGAGAATTTTGAGCATTACTTGGCTAGGATGTGAGATGAGTGCAATTGTGCATTAGTTTGAACATTCTTTGGCGTTGCCTTTCTTTGCAATGTTCTTTGCAATGCAAAGTATCTTCTGCCAATTCAGAATCACCTATTTTAGTCAAGTTCTCTGAGCTTCAGTGTCTTCTGCTCAAAAACGTGGAAGATCCTAGCACCTACCTCCAGGAGTGCTCATGAGGATGAAATCAAAGGACAGACCTCAAGACCAGCCCATATTAGAAGCTCCAGAAGCCCAGCCTCCTTCTCGCCCATCAGAGATCAGAGCAGCTGGTCCTGTGGCTGCAGAGACATCTAACGCCTGCTCCAGGGCAGGCCAGCGTCCAGCCTCTCCGGCCTCGCCTTGCGAGGCGCCGAGCTGGGAAGCCTCACTCACATGGCCCGGAGCTCCTCCGTCACTTCCCAGTCTCCAGCTGGGTGAGAGCCAGCCCCAAAGCTGCTGCAAAGTCAGACTGTTTTATTTGAAGTCTACAGCCTGGAACTAGAGATTAGGGTTAGGTTAGTAGCTTAAAAAGTCATTTTGGGGATGAAACCAAACTGGTTACCCACATAGGAAAAATCCTTCTGTTTCTCCAAAACCCAAAAAGCATTAGCTTGGTCTTGATATCAGACAGCAAGAATTCTGTGTGTCACAGACGGTGATTCCATAACTCAGGGTTTGAGGAAACACGCCCACTCGCCAAGACAGGAGGGTGCCAGCAGGGTGACTGGGCTCCGCACCCCTTGTTCTTGCAGCCCCTGCATTCTGGGACAGCTTACTAAATTGAGTGACTTTTGAAACTGGATTCCCTGCACCAGAGTAAAGCTGGTTACGTGCCTGAGCTGGCACGTGGGTCTCGTGGGTCCTGTGTTAGCATCACCCCGGGCAGGAGGGAGGGTGGTCCTTGGCTGAGACCCCCTCACCCTCCCTGTGCCATCAGCGATGTGGATGGTGCCGGACGGGCATCGGGAGTAGGGGCGTCTGTCCCAGCTGGACGGGACAGACAGTGCCTCCTCGGTCCTGCTCGGCTCTGCCTAGATCCGCACTTTCCTTGCAGCCTCGCATGTGATCCTCCGAGAGCTCCGCACCCCAGGGAGTGAGCGACTGTGGCTTTTTGTTTGGGAGCAGAGGGATGGGGCACTGGCAGAGGTGAGCTGGAGCTGTGGTGGCCTCTGAGCTGCCTCGCTGAGTGCTGCCATGGCCTGCCCTTTAAGAGCAGGGATGCCAGCAGCTCCAGAGAATGAGAAACAGGTGCTTTTAAATCACAGGAGGCCACTCGCCTGTGTCAGGGCCGAGACATCTGCCCAGAGGCCGTGGGGACCCCAGGAGCTCTGAGACCACCCACCCCCATCGCCCCCACCACCTCTGCCCGGGCCTGGCTGTGTTTCGGCTCCCATCACTGTATCCGCAGACAGAGGAGCCTGGTGGGCTGCAGGCCATGGGTCACAAAGAGGCGGACAGAACAGAGCACGGGCGTGCAGGCACTGTGGGGAATGGGTCATCGCTCATCACTCTCCCCCGCGAGGTCCCTGACCATTCTGTTAGAGCCCGTCTGTGTCTTGTCTGTCCCACCTTCAGATTAGAAGGTGCTTGTGAACAAATTGTGTGTGTGTTTAAATTTTTTGTTGGCGCGTAGTTGACTTACAAAGTTGTGTGTGTTTCAGACGTGCAGTAACATGAATCATATATCCCGTCTCATTAGATTCTCTTCCCACGGAGGTCATTACAGACGGTCCAGTAGCGTTCCCTGTGTTGTGCAGCAGGTCCTCGTTAGCCATTTGTTTTATGCATCGTGAGGAGGGCATGGCGACGCACCCCAGCGTTCCTGCCTGGGGAATCCGCACGGACAGAGGAGCCTGGCGCGCTGCCGTCCGTGGGGTCACAGCGAGTCAGCAGGACCGAGCAGCTCAGCACGCTTCCTATGTCGTCTCGCGTCTGTGTCAGGCCCGCCTCCCCATTCATCCCTCCCCTCTCTCCCTCTGGGAACCAGGGTAGTTTTACCCAAGAGTGATCATTGATTAAGATAAAATTTGTAGGACCTGGGGTCCAACAGACCGTCACAGACAGACTCCAAAATGTCTGTCCACTGACCGTGGCAAAATCAGGATTTGAAGGGTGGTCTCGAGGCTGATGGAAGGGTGCAGCCCCTCGGGACCCCAGCAGCAGAGATGCGGGCGCGGAGGCAGCCTCGCCACGCTCACGCCCTGGACACCAGCACTGTCTTATCCACACAACAGCACACAGTGTTGCACAGCACGCCGTGTGTGTGCCGTATTCAGACTTCACAAAGCAGAGCGAGTGCGCCATTACAGAAGCCACAGACACATTATCATTAGCTTGCTTCAATTTTTACGGAGTGAAAGCAGGTTCTTTTTCCCTTTGGGTACCTGGTTTAGCAGGAATGTATCAAAATTATCCATAAAAATGAACGCGTGTGCCTTTTCAGGTTTTGCAAAGTGGAATCTTGCCTTCGCTGGAAGCTGGCCTCTGGCAAGCAGCCCAGCCAGCCGTCTCAGGGGCCAGGGGGGCTGCGGGGGCTGCGGGGGCCCCCTGTGGCAGCTCCAACCCCAGCTGCACCCGAGGCCCCCGTCACGATCCAGAGTCCTCAGGCAGGGTCCTCAGGCAGCTCTTTCTCAGGCTCCGTCAGGGCAGGAGGCGCACGTGGTGCAATAAGCCAACCTGGAAGTGAAAACCGCATCGCCTCGACGCCTGTTTGCAGCCAACCTGAGAGGCTGTTCTGTGAGCCCCACATGAGTGCACCTGCGGGGCCGGCGCTGGGGCCGCCCTCCCCGACCCGGCGTGCCCGCCCTCTGCACTGTGAGCAGCTGCCGCTGTGGGCCTCGGGCGGCCTTTTGGAGTTTGGGAAGCACCCTCCCCCTTGTGCTGCCTACCCTCACCTCCGGTCCTCTCCGGTGCCTCGCCTCTTCTCAAACACCCCCTGCCTGTCTTCCTTCCTCATCACCCGAAATGGGCCGGCCGCGTCCAGCCACGCCGAGGCCAGGGCACCTGTCACCCCAGGAAGGGCCTCTCTGGTCTCCCCAGAGGAGGCAGCTACGAGGCCACTTCCAGTCTCATGTCAGCCTTGCACCCCCGGGGAGCTGACAGCTGTAAGGAATTTCACTGCCTCTCATTTGTGTCTCTCTGCCCCCAACATCCAGGCAGAAACGTCAGGCTCATGAGAAACGTCAGATGTGTCCCCAGGGCCAGAAGAACGTCCTGCGGGCTTGGTGAACAGGGGACCGCGGGCAGGGAGCCTGGAGACGGTCTCTTTCCGCGGTTTCCCGCGTCGCTGCTCCAGCGCCGGTTTGTGCGGAGTCTGGCGCTCCGCGGCGCGGCGCTGGCTTGCGCTGCACAGCACGCTGATCCGGCTCTGCGTGCGCACGCAGCCCTCTTCCGGATCCTTCCGGTGCGCACGCAGCCCTCTTCCGGATCCTTCCGGTGCGCACGCAGCCCTCTTCCGGATCCTTCCGGTGCGCACGCAGCCCTCTTCCGGATCCTTCCGGTGCGCACGCAGCCCTCTTCCGGATCCTTCCCGGAGGCCGCCGCAGAGCATCAGGCAGAGCCCCTGTGAGGGATGGCGGGCTCTCGTCGTAACCACAGAAACCATCTTTAACAGGCCCCCCCCCCACGCCCCCAGAGTCGGGACCTCTTCCCTCCCTGCAGGTGGGACTCTGTCGGATCAGAGGCAGACCTGTTCCCGGAGCGGATCTCTCCCAGCCCAGAGGTTTCTGCCCTCGGGCGGCCCTCGGCCAGGCCCCGCTCTGGCGCTGTGGATGCTGAGGCCACGCTGCGGCAAGCCTTCCTCCTGCCCCTCTCAACCAGCTGCCGGTCAGGCCTTGCTTTCGCTTATCACAGAGCCAAGGCCATCTTCTCAAACTGTTTTAAAAGTGACGCGAGCTGGTTCCGGACAGCGTTACGTAGTGTTCGCGTCACACGCCCCGCGCGCCGCGTCAGGAATCTCACCTTCGGCTTCGGGAGCTCCGGTCCGTGAGCGGCCAGGGGACCCTGCGTCACTCCGAACAGCGCCTGTTCTGATGCAGGAATCCACTTAGCCTCAGGAGCTGCTATCGCTCGCTGTGTTGAGAAATGTCCGTGATAAAGACGTGGGAAGATCGCATGAATTACTACACACTAATGTAGCAAAGTGGACTTAAAAACTCACATTTCAGCAGGGGCAGGGCAATGCCAGGAAAGACCCTGAGACTGGGTTGGTCACAGCTGGGTTTCCACCGGCTCCAAGGCTCCTGAGCTTAACTATTACCAGAACAGGGAATAACTCTGAGACTGCTGTGCTGGGCTGCGTCTGGCTCTTTGTGACGCTATGGACCGTAGCCCACCAGGCTCCTCTGTCCATGGGATTCTCCGGGAGAGAACACAAGTGTGCTGCCATTTCCTCCTCCAGGGAATCTTCTTGACCCAGGGATCAAGCCCAAGTCTCTTCCATTTCCTGCATTGGTAGGAAAGTTCTTTACCACTGGGGCCACCTGGGAAGCCCAATTTTGAGACAGGCTTATACATAATGCTACATTCCCTGCTGACCTTCACTCGAAGTGGAACTGGGTGTCCTGCGCTTTATCTGTCAAACCTCTGTGCATCCCACGTGGCCCCGGGAGGTCTGCTGGCTTATGGAGCAGAGCTCAGCACATTCTCAAGGCTGCAGGTGGAGCCACAGCGTCTGTCATCTGACTCCTAGATGAAGCTGAAGTTTCTCAAACACATTCACAAATGCGCAGAGGGCTGACCGGTAGTCTGGGTTGGGAGGCGTGGCTGCGCTGTCAGGGGCGGGTGCGCCGAGCCCAGCCTGCCCTGCAGCTGACCAGGACCGCATCAAGACTCTGTCTTGTCCCTCATCACATTGTCAGCTTGCCTTGTACTGGGGCTGCAATTTGTATTCATTTTTCCATTTTTCCATAAGAATGCAAGGATAAGGATTTTACATCTATCTACTAGAATATCTTACGTGACATAATGTGGAAAAGATCATAGATCACAGTGCTGTAAGTCTATGAGATTTGTTTTCTCCTTTTAGGGGCGATGGCACTTTAATCATAAGACTTAAGGCTGATGGACAGGCCTCGCCAGCCTTGTTTGCTGGTCTGTTTATCTGGTAGCTGCACACGTTCCCTAAGAACCACTAAGCTCCGGAGGTTCCTTCAGGCAGCAGGAGGTGGGTGCTTGTCCAGCCCAGTGTCTTCCTTGTGACTCTCTGATGATGCTGAGGGTCCCGCAGAGACGGGCAAGGAAGGACAATTCATCTCACTGCCCTGAGCTGCTGCAGCAGAAGCAAGACTCACTGAGAGGCCCACTCAGGTGGACAGATCCAAGCCCACGGACGGGCCCCACGTGGATGCTGCAAGGACAGGTCGCCCGTGCAGTCTCCACACCTGCACCCGGAGGGCGGCCTGGGCTGGCCTCTCCCCTGCATTCCTACAGCCCCAAAGTGTGGCCCACTTGCAAGGTCAACATCTCTTTTCTGTGGCCCAAGTTTAAACCAAAACAAGTGGAACTCCAAAATACTGACATTTAAAAAAGGAATTGTATAACTTTTTATTTCAGTTTTCAAATCTAGCTGGGAGATTTTAGTTCTCCTCTTGAAATCTTTTTTTAAAAAAGCAAGTTCAGATCAGTTCATCCATTTCGTCCAGAGAGGATTGTGGAGAAAAACCAAAGGGCAATGAGCCACAGGGACAGGTTAGCGTACATCACAGATGTGAGCGGCCCCACAAGGGGGCCCTGGCCTTGGGACTGGAGCCTCACCCTCGTCTCACATCTCGAACTTGATTCTCACTGTATCTCCTTCCACTTGAGTCTGAATTCCGTCGACTCCCGTTCATGTGAGTGCTGCTGTGGCTGTTTTTTCACCGGAGCCGTTGAGATTCCGGGCTGAATACACTCAACATGATTGGAAAACAGTTTTAACCCTCTGGACCACTGACTTCTTCTAAAAACAAAAGTTACACAAATACAGTCTGTGTTCAGCTTTCACAGGTGAGAAAAGGTTCTCAAAATAATTTTAAAAAATTAAAACAATCGATAAAATTTTAGAGACTGTTTTTAGAACCAAAGCCCACTTTTTATTTACTCAAGAAGATCAAAGGCTGGTGGTGCAGGTCCTTTGGTGGCCCTCGCTCCCACGGTTCCCCCACCCCGCCAGCAGCTCCAGACACGGCAGACTCCGGGAGCTGGTCCCCGGCCTGATCTCCGGCAGCAGAGGCGAGCTGCAGAAAGCGATCTCCAGGATCAGAAGGCAGACGGGCCTGCAGAGCCACGACCGAGACCCCGCAGCCTCTTGCCTGGGCTTCCGCGCTGCCCACCTACTCACTAACACAGGCTGAGCGCTCAGGAGGGCGGCAAGTTCAGCTTCAACCCCCAGCCTTGGATCCCCTCCATCTCAAGTTCATGGGAAAGCCAATCTTAGCTTTGAATTAGCTATCATTCCAGCTCATTTTCTTTCTGAAAGCGTTGTTTATGTTGTGGAAATGCACATCAAAGGCACAAAGCAGAAATACAGTCTCTAATTTTTGTCTTCATTTCCCAGGTCATTTCCCAGGTCATGTCTTCATCTCGATCACCATCTTTCTTCCTATGATGCTAATCAGTTCTTTGCCTTCCTGCAAAGATTCAAAACAACTTACTCTTGATAAAAAGTCCTCCAGTTATTCCACCATGAAGTGCATGGTGTAATACACACAACACATGCTACCTTTGATGATACCCCATTTGGTTAATTTAAAATGGATTATGAAAGTAGCTCAGGATCAATCTGGACAAAACTGTAAGATGGAAAAAGGTGGTTAGCAAGGCAAGTTAAAATGTTCACGAGAACTGATGGGTTGAATTGTTTCAGTAACTGAAATGGGAGGATCACTGTTAATGCTATTGAACAAATCCATCAAACTTCACACCCTTTTTGCAAAGACACAGGATATTTTAAATGCAGTGAAGAGACACATGCATGCATCCACATGTGGGAGGGAGGAGAGAGAGGGTGGCACAGCTCCTCTTGTTAAGAAACCAAACGGCTGCCTCCTGGGCTCCTGGAAGCACACTCGGAGGCTGCTCTGAAGACACGGGAGCTGGTGGGCTCTCAGCTTCCGGTTCTCTGGCTGCCATCCCAACTGCCTTCCCCGGGCTCTGGCCTGCCTTCTGCTCAGGCCTGTGTCCTTGCTGGACGGGAGACCCCAGGGCACAGCAGAGACTGATGGGGCGGTTTCCATGGAGACGGAGAGTGGAGGCGCCCTCAGGCTGGGAGCGCGGGGCGGCGAGGCTGCAGCCACCCGCTGTCTCTGCTCCTGTGCTCCCCACGGCTGAGCTGCCTTCTCTGCAGCACCCAAGACACCGAGGCCCTGACCCACAGAGGTGGCCCAAAGCGCAAGAGCACAGCTGCCTCAGCCAGGCTCCGCTGCCGGGTGCCTGCTGGCTTGGAGAAGCTGCAGACCTTCATCTTCTGGTTGAAGAAACCGTGACACGTTCATTGATTCCCAACCAAATTAGTGTAAGTGGAGTTTCAGTTTATCTGAGGGCACACGTACCCCTGTCTCTTGGCGGCAAGACCTGAGGCAGAGCACAGTCTCTTACACACACGGACACATATGCACACACACGGGTTCACATAGGCATGTCCACACGCAGGCACACGCCACATACACACACGCCACACACACACACATGGGTTCACATAGGCATGTCCACCTGCAGACACATGCCAAACACACACACATGCCACACACGCCACACACACATCCACACACATACACACAGGTTCACATAGGCGTGTGCACATGCCACACACATACGCATGCACACTCCATACACACATGCACCACACACATATAGACACACATACGCACACACATGGGTTCACATAGGCATGTCCACCTGCAGACACATGCCAAACACACACGCCACACACACATCCGCACACATACACACAGGTTCACATAGGCATGTGCACAAGCCACACACACATGCACACACACACATCACACACACCCACACACCGTGGTTAAAACACTGGGGCATAATCTGGAGGTAACCTAATATTTCTGCAGCCATCGTATCTTCAGCGAACTTGCAGGAGCATCAGGCAGTGGGATGTGGGAAATGCCGCCGCCCTCATCCTCTGAAACTCGCTCCACCTCTGACTCTGGGCTGCAGTTCCATGGGGGCTGCGGGAACCCTTCCGTCATCCCTGGGATCCACATCCCGGGGCGGCTGTGGCCTTGGGTTAGGAGTTTCTCACGGTGCCAGGAGAGTGTCTAACGAGCATCTGCATGGCCCTCGATGTGTGCCACGCACTGTGGGTTTCTAGCTGTGAGCCCACTTGAGGCTCGTGGTAAACTCGGGGGGACGCGGCTCTCTGGGGGAGCGCCGAGCAGCCGTCTCAGTGGGAGTGGGGGGGTGGAATCGGAGCTCAGCACGGCTCGGCACTGTCCTGCCGCCCAGCCGCTCCCTAGACGCCCGGCTCCCCGCAGGCCTGGCCTGGCCTGGCAGCTCCGGGGACCAGCGGGTGGGGCCCACGCCATGCGGGAACCTCCTGCCCCCTTTCCCTGAATGCGCCTTGCGTTCCTGCCTCCTGCCCGGCGCTGACCCGGCAAGCAGAGCACGGGTCCTGTCTGATTTCAGGCTCTTGGTCAGACTTTGCTCACCACACCGCGCCAGGAGGCTGCCCGCAAGTGGTCCTTCTTGCCCCCGCTTTGCCAGCACTCTCACTTCAGAGACCTACTGGCGTTCCACTCCACTCTCCCTTTCCCTAATCTCCTCCTAACCTGTCTAGGTCCTCGGAAGGCTGACACTTGGGAAAGGCCATCCTTGCAGAGCGAGCAGCTTTCTTCTGTGCAGAGTCAGGAGCCAACAGCGGACTCTAAGGAGAGGGTAAGTCTCCACATGTGGACGCCGCCAACGTCCAGCCACCAAAGACGACCTTGCTTGGAACCCTTTCATTAAACGATCATGTTTCTTTCCTTCTCTGTGTTGACCAAGACCCTAGCTGTTTACCGTGGGCTGTTGAAAATGGCTCGCGGACGCTGCCAAGATCAGAAACAGCAGAGTATCCCAAACCAGACTCCTGACCACTGAGCTCTTGCCTGCCGACTCCAGTGGAGTCGCCTTACAAAGGACGGAGCATCTGAGCACAGCACACCGTCCGTCCGCATGTTTTCACTGAAATACATGATTCAAGACGAGCGGTTTCGCATAAAGCGGTCATCAGTGAGCACCGGGTGAGTGTGTGATCTCGGCCACGCAGTGGAGGAGTAAGAGCGTCTGTCACTGCAGGACACCGTCCCGCAGGAGAGGAGCGTCTGCCTGGTCAGCCCTGAGCTGCCCCTCCTCCTCCAGAAAGGAGCTCAGCCGCCTGGCGACAAGGACGTGCTGGCCGCCCGGCCTGGGTGCCAGGGCAAAGCAGTGGGAATGGCCAGTGCGTTACTAAAGTGTCAGGAGTGCCACAGACGCCAAGATCTAAGGATCCTTGAGGAAAGGGCAGCGTGCAACCTGGAGAAGGGACGGAGGGGCTGCCCAAGCGGAGGTTCCGTCTCCTCGCCCGTCCAAGGGTCTCGCCTTCAGGGATCTTGGGGCGCTGCATCCGTCCAGGGCTCTGGGCCTCTTAGAGGCGACCGTGTCCTCCTTCCCGTGGGAGTGAAGTGTTAACTCAGTGTCTGCACCAGGCAAGCACCATCGCAGCCGAGAGGTGTGTGCAGGCTGGAGGAACTAAAGTCGATATTACCAGGGAATCTGTGAAGAATGGAGAGGGCTTCAATTCTTTTAAGATGCTGCTTAGTAGACATTCAGTGTTTACATAAACAAAAGATACGATTTCCTAGTTTATTTAAACAGCTTTAAATGTGTCTACTGGAGAAGGCAATTGCACCCCACTCCAGTACTCTTGCCTGGAAAATCCCATGGACAGAGAAACCCGGTAGGCTGCAGTCCATGGGGTCGCTAAGAGTCAGGCACAACTAAGGGACTTCACTTTCACTTTTCACTTTCATGCATTGGAGAAGGAAGTGGCAACCACTCCAGTGTTCTTGCCTGGAGAATCCCAGGGACAGGGGAGCCTGGTGGGCTGCTGTCTATGGGGTCTCACAGAGTCGGACACGACTGAAGCAGCTTAGCAGCAGCAGCAGCATAACAGTCTATTGAGCCATCATTCACATAGTGTCAAATGCATGCATTTAAAGCATACAATTATCCTGCAAGGATCCAACCAGTCCATCCTAGAGGAAATCGGTCCTGAATATTCACTGGAAGGACTGATACTGAAGCTGAAGCTCCGACACTTTGGCCACCTTATGGGAAGGACAGACTCACTGGAAGAGACTCTGATGCTGGGAAAGATTAGGGCAGGAGGAGAAGGGGATGACAGAGGACGAGATGGTTGGATGGCATCCCCGACTCAACGGATGTGAGTCTGAGCAAGCTCCGGGAGACAGTGATGGACAGGGAGGCCTGGTGCTGCAGCCTATGGGGCCGCAGAGAGTAGGACGTGACGAGCACCTGACAGTAAGCTTTTATATAGTCACAGAGTTGTGCAGCCATCCATAAAATAAGTTTTAGAACACGACATCGCCCAGCCCCCATTGTCAGCCAGTCCTTGCCACCCGCCCACCCTGGGCACCCGCCCTCCACGCCGCCCCCGCATTTCCTGTCGGCGAGTG
>SJYC01012881.1:0-26702 GCA_006408675.1 Madoqua kirkii | reverse complement strand
TCCTGTCGGCGAGTGGACGAGCGTCGCAGGGCAGGTCTGAGCTCTGGCTGTGGTTCTGTTTTGTTAGGAGCCCCTGCCCCCACCACATGCTGAGCTCCAGGGGAAGGAGTCTGGGGTCTTCTCTGCTACAGGGGATATGAGAATCCCCTTCTGCTTTGGGGTGACCCCAACTATAGCGACTGAATTTCTGGATGCAAGGCCTAGGAAGCCAGTTTCTCTTGTTTTGTCAAGACCCAGACACATGACCCACCATGAACACTGACTCATGAATCATAAAATTATCATTAGGAAAAGCTGGAAAGAGGCACAAGCAAATAGCCAAATGACAAAAAATTCTATTCTTTGTTTTCATGTAAAGTTGTATAAATAAGGCCATCTGGTTCTCTCCACGTCGTTTAACGGGCTGCTTAGCTTGCAGGACATTTTCTCAAGCTGTGAGTGGTCGCAGACTGCATGTGTCATTACTTGGAACCCAGGCATGTGAACAGCTTCAGCACAAAGGCCGGACGCACAGCCACGGTCCTCAGAAACTCGTAGGGACTCGAGAAATGTCGTTTTAGTCCCAGCAATTATTATGTTTTAACAACGGCCGCTTGTTCACACTTCTAACAGAAGAGATAAGAGCATGTCTCGTGTGCAAATTCATGACTGACTCCACCTAGAACACAGCTCCGCTCTCCCCTCCAGACTCTGAGACCCTCAAAGGTGCCCCCAGAACTGCAGAGGCGGACAGTGCTGAAGCCACCGGACTTCTCACCTCCAGGCTTCTCCAGGAAGAAAGTTGTTATGAAGCAGCCTCTCGGAGTCACGGCATTCAGTCCATGGAGACCAAACTTCATCGCTAAGAAGAGGCTTGTGTGCCGAGGTGCTGCTGGAGCATCACTGGCCTGCCGCCGCCGCCGCTGCTAACTTGCTTCAGTCGTGTGCGACTCTGTGCGACCCCACAGACGGCAGCCCACTAGGCACTCCGTCCCTGGGATTCTCCAGGCAAGAACACTTGCAGACACCTGCAGCAATGAAGCTGGGGCTGCCCGTGGCCCAAATGGCACCCTCATATGGCCCTAAAGGATGAGATCCTTTAGGATCTGAACCTAAACCAAGGCTGTCCCCCGGCTCCTAACAGGAGCAAACGCAAATATGTAGGGGCCTCTGTGTGAAGCTGCCTGGTACTCAGTCGTGTCTGACTGTGGCCTGTGGACTGTAGCACGCCAGGCTTCCGGGGGTTCGCTTAGATTCACGTCAGTTGAGTCAGTGACGCCATCTAACCATCTCATCCTCTGCCCCTCTTTTTTCCTGTTGTCTTTCATCTTTCCCAGCGTCGGAGTCTTTTCTAATAAGTCAGCTCTTCGCATCTGGTGGCCAAAACATTATGGACGTGTCCACTTCTCTATGCATCTCTGTTGGTTTTCAAGAATGTTTTTTTCCAGATTTACTAAAGTATAGTTGACAAATACAGTTGTGTATGTTTAAAGTGGGCAGTGGCGCGACTTGATGCACAGACACTGTGTAAGACAAGCACCAAATCAAGCTGAACAGCACAAGCATCGGCTCACACACTTCCCTTTTAATTCTGCCGGTGAGAAGGCACAGAATCTGCTTCCAGCAAATCTCAGGTACACGATAGAATATGACTCACTATATTCACCACGCTGCGCGTGAAGTCTGTCCCGATTCAGGTAATCGCTGCGTCACATATTTCGGCTGCTCGGGG
Source organism: Madoqua kirkii (assembly GCA_006408675.1). Classification (NCBI taxonomy): domain Eukaryota; kingdom Metazoa; phylum Chordata; class Mammalia; order Artiodactyla; family Bovidae; genus Madoqua; species Madoqua kirkii. The sequence continues at coordinate 24,991 of SJYC01012881.1, read as the reverse complement.
AACACACGCGTCAGAGCCCTCCGGTTTCCTGGTGGGCTGATACTGTTGGCATTTATGTGGTACCCTGCTTTATCTTTAGTAATACTCTTGGCTCTGGAGCCTATTTTTTCAGGCAGTAGTGTAGCCACGTCTACTTTTTAAAATTGATTGTTGCAGCATTCATCTCTCTTTTTTTCATCTTTCTACTTTCAAGCTACCTCTGCTGTTGAAATTAAACTGAATTTCTCATAAACTGCATACAGTTGGAGGGTGATTTCTTTATCTGTTCCACCAATCTCTGTCTTTCAGTTGGTACACTTCGATCATTTAAACTTAATATATTATTGCTGCATAAAGGCTTCTTTCTCTCACTTTTTACTTTGGTTTCTGTGTGCTTTCTTGTTTCTTATTCCTCTGCTAATCTTTGCTCCCTCCTTTTTGTTACTTGAGTATTCATTAGCATTCCACCTCAACCTACTTATCCCGCTTGGGCGGGTACCCCTCGTAGGGCACTCACTGGCCGCTCCGGGTTCTGCACTGCGTGGCTGGTTGACCACAGTCCACCAGCACCCACGTTTTTACACTTCGAAGGGAACGTGGCAACCCCACTTCCGTTTCCACCCCTTTGCCTCCCCTGCTTTAAATAAGACTGTCTTGACTAAAGACGGAGTTATAATTTGTTGTGATCATCAAATATAACTCACAGAACTCACGAGGAAAATTCGTGTCAGTTCCCAGATTTCTGCTCTGCTTTGTTCCTTCTTTCATCCTGTTGCTTTAAGCCAATTCTTCATCACTTTCTTCTTGATGGAAAATTTCGCTTTGCCAGTCTAAGCATCCGCTAGCCATGCCCTCTTTTCGAGTTTTCTGCATCAGAGTACGGCTTTATTTCCGGTAACTTCTTAAGCAGTCTTTTCAGATGTAGAATTTTCCATCAGGACTCTTCTGCGTCCTCACCTCATCCGTCCTCCATCATCTTGGAGATCTCTCAGCATCCCGCCCTCCTCTGTCCTCGGCAGTGAGAGCCTCCCGATGACCCCCTTGCTCCACGCTTGCTCCCTCCTGTCCTTCTCAGCAGAGCCGCGGCAACCACCCTGTTGAAGCCCAGTCAGACACGCTCGGCACCCGGCCTGAGCCCTCCAGCTTCTGCTCGACGGGAGCGTGCAACCCGCGGCCCCCAGGCGTGTCCGAGCTCCGCTCACCTCTGCTTCCAGCACTGGCTGTTTTCTGTTTGTTCCGCTGGACCGACGGCCCACTGCGCGTTACCCGACCTGTGTGCCCAGAAGCCGCCCTTCGTGACCTTCATGCACAGGGCCCCTTGCCCCCGGGTTTCTGTGGTGGTTACAGGGGGAGTGGACAGCACAGGAGGTCGGGTGTGGGAGACAGAGGCGCCGTTCTGTGCTTCCTCCCACCCTTCGGCCTCATCCTCCCACCCTTCCGCCTCAGGGCTGGGGGGCTGCTCCTCCAGGCGCCGACCGCAGGTCCGGGCCTACGAGTCCCCAGAAGCCGTGGTCTCAGGGGCTCCTGAGCTGCCTTCCGTTCCCCCTCAAGCTCCAGGTAGAATGCTTTACCTTAAACTGACCACTGCTTCATAACCATCTCTTGAACACATCATCTCTTTGGTTAGGGGATCTCTTTTCCCTTGGTTTTTTTCTCTACCCACATGGTCCTCTCTTCTGATAGTTCAGCATCAACCATGCTTTTGTCCCAAAGCTTTTGACTTGCTCTACCTTCTGCCCAGAGTGACAGGTATCTGCGGGGACCTCTCCTCAGATTTTCTGAGTAAGATGGTCAGAGAACTCCTTCACTTCCACTCGCGATCATTTTATTTCTGTCCCAATATTCAGTTCCTTCCCCGGCACTCTGGATTCCCTACATCCCAGATTATTTTTCAATGAGGAAACAACAGAAATGACTGGAAAGGAAAGTGGGTCACAGTACTGTAACCTGTAAGAAAGATGAATTGGTGCAGATCTAACTTGAACGCACTGCTCTCAGGTGGTTTCAGTGCATCATTCCTATAAAATTTGCGATATTCCTGTGAGGCAGGCAGTATTATTATTTGTTTTTGGAAATGAGGAAACAGAGGCTTTGAGAGAGGAAGGGACTTGTCCAAGGTCAAACAGCCCACATCATCCAGGCAAGGATTAGACAACTCACTTCGCTGCTACTTCAGAGTCTTATGAAGCATAAAACCAAAGTATTTCATCACTGCAAAGAATCCAGAAGGTTCACAAATTGAGGCACAGGAGAAGGTGGCCGCTCACACGTTTGGGGCAGCTCGTCCATGAACTGTTTTCAGGGCGTTGCCCCCGAGCCATGGAACCTGCTGCAGGTGTGCCGGCGATGCGTCTCCCTCGTCACTGCGGCCGCGGCGGAAAAACAGCCCCGTGCGCTTCCTCTGTCTGCTGAGCCAGTTATGAAACACGAACTGCAGGGGCCAGTGCTCTGTGATTCTCTAGCTCGTGTCAGGGCGCCTCAGCAGAGCCGCGCGAGGCGCCGGGACCCTGCGCGCCCGGGTCCGGGTAAGCCCGTAGCCTCCTGCCTGGCGGCGGCGGGGGGCGCGCGGCTGCCGGTGCCGCTCTGCCGCCTCCCGCAGCTCCGATCTGTTACTCCGCTCATTTAACTTCGTTTCGGTGCTGGAACTTTCACACTCGTGACTTTGTGTTGGAAACACTTTAAAATCTGGGGTTTGCGTTTCACAGCAGGGCCGGAGCTGGGTCATTTATTGCCTTCGTGGCCTGGCCCGCTGCCCTGGGAGGGGACCCACTGCGGCACCGAAGCGGGGTGGATGCCCCCGGGCCCGGCGGGCCTTGCTGCGGGGAGAAGACCCTGCCCGCCGCCCGCGGGCCCGCAGCCTGCGGCCTTTCGGCTCCCGTCTCCAGGTCCGGCTCAGAGAACAGAGCGCGCTGGGTCAGGCTGGACTCAGGGACCAGCCCAGTGCTGCTGAGCCTGTGGCGACCAAACCCCAGAGTTTTCCCAAAGAGAAGGCTCATGAAGAGCAGCAAAGGCCGCCGCGGGTCTCGGGCGGCCCCGCCCCGCCCTGCCTGGCTGGCCGGGGTCTCTGCGACCCCGTGCAACTGCCCGGCCCGCCCGGCCGCGTCCTCCGCCGGCGTCGCCCGCTGGTGTCCCCCGCTCCACGGCCTCTGGACGTCCTCGGGGCCCCAAGTGCTCCTCAGCCCTGACCGCTGACCTCTGACCCCACCAGTCCGAATCCGAGAGGCTTCCTCTGTGAAGAGGGGCCACGAGGCTCCTCGTCCCCAGGGTGCATGGGGAGAGAGGTGGCAGGAAGGTCAGAGGGAGGGGACCAGGAGCCGGGAGGTGGAGGGGTGAGGGGCACACCTGGGCACAGCCTGGAGCCCCCGGGCACCTGCGGTCAGCACCCAGGGTGTGGGCCCGCCCCTGCCCCCGGGCCCCTGCCCCACCCAGCCCCTGTCTCTTATACACATCTAGATGTGTATAAGAGACAGGCAATGAAGCTGGGGCTGCCCGTGGCCCAAATGGCACCCTCATATGGCCCTAAAGGATGAGATCCTTTAGGATCTGAACCTAAACCAAGGCTGTCCCCCGGCTCCTAACAGGAGCAAACGCAAATATGTAGGGGCCTCTGTGTGAAGCTGCCTGGTACTCAGTCGTGTCTGACTGTGGCCTGTGGACTGTAGCACGCCAGGCTTCCGGGGGTTCGCTTAGATTCACGTCAGTTGAGTCAGTGACGCCATCTAACCATCTCATCCTCTGCCCCTCTTTTTTCCTGTTGTCTTTCATCTTTCTGCTCAGTCCTGTCTGACTCTTTGAGACCCCGTGCACCGTAGCCCACCAGGCTCCTCTGTCCTGGGATTTTCCAGGCGAGAATACTGCAGTGGGTTGCCATTTCTTGCTCCAGGGGATCTTCCGGACCCAGGGATCGAACCAGCATTCTCCTGAACTGGTAGTGGGCTCTTTACCACCCAGCCACCCCGAAAGCGCCTGGAAACAAGCGTCTCGGCACGTGGCGGGCGTCGCGCGGCATCTTCTCTTTCTCACACTGCTTCCTGGCCTCCGTCAGATGGGCTGGATTCCATCCAGGGTGCGGACCAGCGGCATGTCCTTTCCTACCTGGTGGGGTTGTTGCACAGCACAGCACACTTTGCGTGTCCATCGTAAAAGGGGCTTCCTCGGTGGCTCAGCTGGTACAGAACCCGCCTGCAATGTGGGAGACCTGGGTTTGACCCCTGGGTTGGGAAGATCCCCTGGAGAAGGGAAAGGCTACCAGTCCAGTATCCTGGCCTGGCATGGGGTCGCTAAGAGTCAGGCACGGCTGAGCGACTCCCTTTCACTTTTCACTTTCGTGCATTGAAGGAAATGGCAACCCACTCCGGTGTTCTTGCCTGGAGAATCCCAGGGATGGGGGAGCTTGGTGGGCTGCCGTCCACAGGGTCGCACAGGGTCAGACACGACTGAGCGACTCAGCAGCAGCAGCAGCAGCAGCACAGTCCTTGGGGACTTGGGGACACAGAGTCACGAGAAAGAGCGACCTGGACTTTCACTTGTAGATGCGCATTCAGATCCTTTCCGAGTTTCCGCCATTACAAATGACAGCTACTTCAAGCATCGGTTTCCAAGACTCTGTGTTTCATTTTGTGTTTTAATTCTAGGAGTGAAATGATTGGGTCCTATGAGAGGTGCAGTTTTAACACTTTGTGAATTTGCCTAAGAGTTTTCCACACTGATTTTGCTCTCCCTCCAGGAATGCCTGGGTTCAGTCCCCACCCTCCAGCCCACACTGGATGCAGGCTCGCCTGTGAACGTCCAGCATCCATTCTGGCTGACCAGTGAGGTTTTCTTAGTGAGTTTAACCTGCTGTTTCTAATGACAGACGCTACTGGGATCTTTTCGTTTGCTCCTTTGCCGGTTTTGCAGTTTTTGCTGTTACTGAATTACTCCTGGAAATCTTTGCTCACTTTCGAGTCGGGTTATTTACTGTTATCATGATACTGTAAGCTTTACATATTCCAAACAAAAGCCCCCTGTGAGATATTTGTTTTGTAAATATTTTGTCAGTCTGATATAATCATTAATATTGTCTTTTGAAGGATGAAATTCACAATTTTCATGTTTTCTCTATATACATAATTCATGCTTTTTTATGTCCTCCTTAGGAAACTTTCACCAGAGGGGAGTTGATTAATCATTTCTCCTGTGGCCTTTCTATAAATACTAGTGAACGGCTTGACATTAACAGATAATTCCATGTAACAGCAGCACCGTGTATTTTTCTCAGGTTGAAATTATCACCAAGAGAGATTATATCCTGGGACATAAAAATGGTAAAAGAAAACACACAGAGTATGTTCTCATAGCACAATATAGCTCCCTGGGAAATAAAGAACAATATATTCAGAAAATATCTGAACACGGGGAAACTAAAGAGCACACTGCTGTATAACTCAGGGTCGGAGAAATCTCACACCAAATTTAAAGTATATTAGGATAAATGAAAATTCAGACTACCAAAATTTGTAAAATATGGATCGAACAGTGGTTAGAGGGAAATTTACAGTGTTTAGGATATTAAATGCTTGTGTTAGAAAATAAGAAACATCTAAAGTTAGTACTATTCCAAACATAACTGTGCCCATAAGTTAAACAACCTATAGAAATGTTACATCTATTTCTGTGTACATAATGAACATATAGAATTTGAATTTTTAAAATTCTATTAAATTATAGCACTGAAACAAATAGAATACTTAGGTAAAAATATAATAAAATAAGTGAAGCATCTGAATGCTGAAAATGATAACATACCAATGAAAAAATTAAAACATTCTCAATAAATAGAAAAATATATTGTTTGTGGGTAGGAAAATTCTGTATTTTAAAATTGTTGATTCTTCCAATTCTCCCCAAGTTGATCAATGCAATCTGTCAAATTCCAGGAAGTCTGTTTTGTAGATAATAAGCTGAATCTAACTCATACAGAAAGCAAAGGAACTACAGCTAAGGACAGTACTTATGGGGAAAAAACAGACACATAAAAGATGGGATTTTGTGAACTCTCATGACCCAGTTTCAAGACGCACTCTTTTGCTGCCATAATCAATACAGTGTAGTGTAGGCACTGAGATGGACAATGAACCTGTGGAGCTGGAGAGTCCAGAATACTGGTGCATGACTTTTGCCAAAGGTGCAAAAGGCATTTCAGTTGAGAAAGACAGTCTTTTCAGTGAGTGGTGTAGGGACACTTGAGTGTTCATGTGCAAAAAGGAACATTGATCCATGCCACACCCCATATACAAACAGTCAGTGCGATGAGTAAGCTTCTGGAGAAAAATGCCAAGGAAAGCCTGCGTGACTTTGGTTTCGGTGGTAAGTTCATAGACGCAGCACCAACAGCTTGACTCAGAAAAGAAACATTTGCTAAATTCGATTCAATCAAAATTAAAGACTTTCGCTTTGCACAACGCACTGTAAGTATAATAAAAAGACAAGCCACAAACTTGGAGAAACCCTTTACAAATTACAGATCTAATAAAGGGCTGGCCTTCCAGAACGTTCCTGCCACCCAGCAGTGTGTCACAAAGTCACTGTCTTAAAGTGGCAGCACCACACGTGTATGGAGCCACGAGAACGCCCCTTCCGGGCGGGCAGCCCTGCAGGGACAGAGGAGCCGCCCTGGGGACAGCCGGCTGCTTCCCCAGGCGAGAAACACGCGCCGACCGCGCGGCAGAAGCCCGCTCTGGAATGTACCTAAGTGAACGCGAAACTGGTGTTTCCCCAAGAATCTGTTTGCGAATGTTCGCATCAGCTTCATAACACCTCAGACTGGAGACGGCCGAGCTGCCCTTGGAAGGAGAGCGGATGAAAGCTCTGCGGTCTGTTCTCACTGTGGACACGACTCAGCGGTGAGGGCCGCGCCCCGGATTCCCGAAGGTCGCACACGCATCCCACCTCCACCCCGGAGGCGGAGACGCCAAAGCCCCAGAGCGCCGTGCTGTGATTTTCCGTCTGCGTGTCGTCCCGGAAAAGGTGAAAACACAGGGTTGGAAGGGAGAGCAGTGGTTTCCCGGGGTTTGGGAAGGGGTTTGGTGCAGACAGGCCACAGTCAACGATCAGAGCGATGGAATTCCGTATGGTACCAGATGGAATTCTGGCTGCATCTGTCAGATTCCAGAGAAATGTCAAAAGGCATTAAAAAGCCAAAATAACGTGTACAGCAGGCGGCACAGTAAAAACAACCAACCAGGATGTGGAAGGGTCTCAAGGCAGAACTCAGGCCACGACAGATGGATCTGTCTGCGTCCCACACGCTGACATGCCTCACAGACTTGGCTCCAGATTAAAGGAGATTTGGGAAGAGTCTGCTGAGAATCCGCAGAACAATTTGAGGGGTCATCGGGTCAGCCACTTGGTGGTGCCAGAGTTCCTCAAATAAACTTTGGCACCTCTTCCCCCCCCACCCCCGCCCCATGTTGCGCTGCTGCTGCTGCTGCTAAGCCGCTTCAGTCCTGTCTGACTCTGTGTGACTCCATATACAGCAGCCCACCAGGCTCTTCTGTCCCTGGGATTCTCCAGGCAAGAACACTGGAGTGGGTTGTCATTTCCTTCTCCAATGCATGAAAGTGAAAAGTGAAACTGAAGTCGCTCAGTGGTGTCCAACTCCTAGCGACCCCATGGACTCAGCCCACCAGGCTCCTCCGTCCATGGGATTTGCCAGGCAAGAGTGCAAAAATAGCCTTTTATAGCAAAGACAGATTGGCCACTGGACTCAGCCACAGAGTGGGAAATTTGCTGAACGCAAGGCTGGAACCTCCCTATTGGTCAAGAGTTTATCCCCAGTAAAACTGGAAACCACTCAGGAGCTGGGCCTCAAGGGCTTCTTCCTGGGTCCCATGTAATGACCCTGTGTGATGAGTTTTGACTGCATCCTGGACATTGTTTGGCTTTTCTCAGAACCGACTGGGACTTTTACAGGTCAGAGATCTTGACCTGAACAGCAGAGCAAGAAAACATATGAATAAATGCACTTAGGTCCTTTCTCAGTGAAGAAAGCCTGCAGATTTCCCATCCCACTGCTGCCTGGACTGCCACAGACAGCCTGGAGGAAAACCTGCCGCTCACCTTACCGCCCTCCCTGCTCAGAGGTCCCCAGAGGGGGCACAGAGCTCACACCACCAGGAGATCTGGCACTCCCAGGCTCCTCCGTGAGGACGGTTCACGCCTGTGGCCACGATCCACAGCCCCAGCAGCCATGAACCCTCACTCCATGACCCGGGCATGTGTCTCACCAGGACGTCAGATGCTTGCCCCCACCTCCGCCCCCATTTCCAGCTCTCCCGTACTCAGGCAGATTAGGTCCGTGACTTCCTGCGATACACTCAGTCCTGCAGCCTGTGGGTAGAAGCTGCCTTTTCTCCACATGTTCCAAAGACGCTCCTACTGGACCTGGAACCTGGAGACCTCGTCTTTTCTGAGAGTGAAGAGAAGACCAGGCCTTGAACTCAGGTTGGGAGGGCCCCTGTGGGTCACTTATGATGACAGTGAAGCTCCAACACAAAGGCTCCTGGACTTAGGTGTCCCAGGGCAAAGCTGTGAGGTCTCACCCTGGGTCACCTGGACCACCGTCCCACCAGGAAAACTCACCCCGGGGCACCTAGACCACAGCCCCATCAGGGCATCTCACCCTGGGGCACCTGGACCACCGTCCCACCAGGACATCTCAGCCCGGGGCACCTAGACCACAGCCCCATCAGGGCATCTCACCCTGGGGCACCTGGACCACCGTCCCACCAGGACATCTCACCCCGGGGCACCTGGACCACCGTCCCACCAGGACACTTCTCAGCAAAGGCTGTCAGCGATGTACCAGAACAGATGGTTCGGAGGGGAGGATGCTTACCCCACGACCTTCAGCTGAAGAACAGAACTGAAAGAAGTGAGCTGTTCCAGCCACGAGCCGCTGAGTGCTTTTCAGACACTTAGAGAGAGCGCCACGCCTCAGGCCTGCGCGCTCCTACTGCCCGGTCTTCCGCGTGCACCATCACTTTCTGCCGTGTCAGCTCCACAGGCTCGAGCTTCTCAGCACCGTGCCTGCAGTGCCCCTCCCTGTCTGTGGTATGAGCTTTCTGCCCCCGGTTAGCCTTATTGGGACTCTAATTTCTCATTTAATATTCTCAAAATTTAACCGACTCACATGATCAAAACAGGTCTTGGGCTTTTTCTCGCTTCCTTTGGATGCCAAGTCAATGTCTTGTAAGAACTGGTTGGTTTCCCAGGTAACTGTGCTCAATCACGAAGTGACATTTTCAGCGCACATTTAAAGATTGTTTCAAGGCATTTCTGAAAACCAGTTTATCAAGAGAAACAGTTTGATAATCTGGACAAAAGTCAGTGAGGACAGCATGTTGCTAATCTAAGTACAAAGTTCACTTGTGAAGCGGGAGGTGTGAGGACTCACCTCAGACGTGCTCCCCCGAGTCACCAGCCCTAAGCGACCCCGCGGCTGAGCACACACGCCCCACTCACACCTGCATGCTGCTCCCAGTTCCAACACGGGGAGCTGGACTCGGCCAGATGATAGTTCTCCTTATTGCAGGAAACCTAGCAAGCCAGCCTTGCTTATTCAGCACGCCTGGGCATGTGTGGAGCTGAGGACTGGCCCCGAATTCTCACAGAAGCGTAAGTTTGGGTGGCTGTGGTGCCACAAGGTGGCTCTCGCTTTATTTCTCTTCCTTCCACTCGTGTTTTGCTGTTGCCAGATCCCGACTCTACAGAGGAGCAGTGTGGGGTCTGAGTGCTCTGCGCAGCCCTGGGGAAGCACCGAGGCCTGGCGGCTCTGCAGCTACCTCCCACATACTCAAGGCTTCCTCGCAGCGAGTCGCTCTCACGGCGCGCGTGCACGCAAGCATCGCGCAGTCACGGCGCATGCGCCTCCTGGCACACACGTGTGTCCGGCCTTATGCATCCACTTCAGCGGGGTGTGCAAAAGAGTACCTCTCCTTTCTCTATCCTTCTGAAAATCTTTCCCAGAAAGACATATGCATTGGTACTGAGCGTGTGTACATGCACAGGTGCATGTGATGGGGGGTGGGGTAAAGACCCGAAGCTTTCAAAGGTTTCACAGGTTGCTCAAGGCCACACAATACATTTAAGGACTAGAATTCATATCTTTTGGAGGTTTGATAGAAATAGGGGAAAAAATCATAAAATGAGCTCATACATATGAAGCCGGAATCCTCACGGAAATGCACTGATGGGTGTGTGTGCTTGTGTGCTCACTCACGTCTGCTCTGTGACTCCAGGGACCACGGCCCACCAGGCTCCTCTGCCCGTGGCATTTCCAGGTGGGAACACTGGAGCGGGGCGCCGTGCTCTCCTGGCCCAGGAGCTGAGCCTCCTGCCCTGATGGCGGGCTCTCCACCACTGGTGCCACCAAGAAGGCCGTGTTTGTGGGCAGAGCGTGCTTGTTAGATTTCAGCCGTGAAACTCCAGGCGATGCAGCGCTCCTGAAGCCACGTGACTGTCCTTTTCTGTGACTGGGTATGTTCCCGGCACTAATATTGACGTACAAAGTACAGACCACACAAATCGGTGGCTCTCGTCTGTTCTCAGTTTTGTGCTGCTGCTGCTGCTGAGTCGCTTCATAGTGTCCGACGCTGTTCGACCCCACAGACAGCAGCCCACCAGGCTCCCCCGTCCCTGGGATTCTCCAGGCAAGAACACTGGAGTGGGTTGTCATTTCCTTCTCCAATGCATGAAAGTGAAAAGGGAAAGCGAAGTCGCTCAGTCGTGTCCGACTCTTCACGACCCCCTGGACTGCAGCCCACCAGGCTCCTCCGTCCGCGGGATTTTCCAGGGAAGAACATTGGAGTGGGTGCCATTAGCCATTTTCAGTCTAAGAAAAGCTGGTGCCCCAGCAGTCCCTCTCTGTCCCTGAACATCCCTCCTGCAGCCCCGGCAGCCTCCAGCCTCCTTCGTGTCTCTGTAGATCAGTCGACTCTGGACGTCAGACACGCATGTGACTTTACAATTTACGAGCTTCTGCGTTTGGCCTCTCTCACTGATCACATTCTCAGGGCTCATCCCACCCAAGTCGTCTCCTGTGTCAACTCCGTGTCTCTTAATCAAACTGATCTTTTTAATCTTTCAAAGCTCTGCCTTTTCCCTGTTCCCCTGTGTTCATGAAACTTTTGAAAAACTTTTAACGAAACGTTTCAAGTTACTATTATCAGAAAGAGTAATACACAACATTTGAAAAGAATGTGTCCATAAACAAATTTCTTTGAAGAGCTCAATTGTTAGTGAAAATTCCTCGCCCAGGGGGAAATAAAATTAGGATGAAGAGACAGTAACGTATACGACAGTTCATGATGGATCAGGCAAGAACACTGGAATGGGTTGCCATTTCCTTCTCCAACGCATGAAAGTAAAAAGTGCAAGTGAACTCACTCAGTCGTGTCCGACTCTTCACGACCCCTGGACTGCAGCCCACCAGGCTCCTCCGTCCGCGGGATTTTCCAGGGAAGAACATTGGAGTGGGTGCCATTAGCCATTTTCAGTCTAAGAAAAGCTGGTGCCCCAGCAGTCCCTCTCTGTCCCTGAACATCCCTCCTGCAGCCCCGGCAGCCTCCAGCCTCCTTCGTGTCTCTGTAGATCAGTCGACTCTGGACGTCAGACACGCATGTGACTTTACAATTTACGAGCTTCTGCGTTTGGCCTCTCTCACTGATCACATTCTCAGGGCTCATCCCACCCAAGTCGTCTCCTGTGTCAACTCCGTGTCTCTTAATCAAACTGATCTTTTTAATCTTTCAAAGCTCTGCCTTTTCCCTGTTCCCCTGTGTTCATGAAACTTTTGAAAAACTTTTAACGAAACGTTTCAAGTTACTATTATCAGAAAGAGTAATACACAACATTTGAAAAGAATGTGTCCATAAACAAATTTCTTTGAAGAGCTCAATTGTTAGTGAAAATTCCTCGCCCAGGGGGAAATAAAATTAGGATGAAGAGACAGTAACGTATACGGCAGTTCATGATGGAAAAAGATCTGAGGCATTTACTGAAAAATCGATTCCTGACCACGCACAAGGGGGCGTGAACTCTGGCCGCAGAGAGCTCTGAGGAGGATGCGTGGTCGTGCCCAGTAAGTGCATGCGTGGGAACCTGGTTTTGGTTTAGGAGACAAGCTTAAATATTTCAGTACATGCGTGGTGACAAATTCCAGCTTTATGGGGAGGAAAACCAGCTTTCCAGAAAGGGACTGAGCGAAAAAGGCAAGAGCGGGAAGGGGTTAAGCTGAGGCCAAGGGTCCTCTGGTGCCCCCTGCCCTGCAGCCTGCTGTCTCATCCCACCCACTTCGGTCGGGAGACAGAGGAGACGCATGGAGTTCACCCCCAAATGGGCTAACTCTTCCCCAGACTTCCTTCCACCCAGTCTATGAGGATGCGTGGTCGTGCCCAGTAAGTGCACGCGTGGGAACCTGGTTTTGGTTTAGGAGACAAGCTTAAATATTTCAGTACATGCGTGGTGACAAATTCCAGCTTTATGGGGAGGAAAACCAGCTTTCCAGAAAGGGACTGAGCGAAAAAGGCAAGAGCGGGAAGGGGTTAAGCTGAGGCCAAGGGTCCTCTGGTGCCCCCTGCCCTGCAGCCTGCTGTCTCATCCCACCCACTTCGGTCGGGAGACAGAGGAGACGCATGGAGTTCACCCCCAAATGGGCTAACTCTTCCCCAGACTTACTTCCACCCAGTCTAAATACAGCAACCAGGCGCCTGGAGAGAGTCCTGACGGGCGGCAGCAGGTGCGGGCTCCGCCTGGGTGCTCTCTGGACTCTCGATAGACCGCTGTCGCTCTGGGGCCCTCAGATTCCTCAGTTACGAAATTCTGGCTTTCTATATGGCTAATTAACATGCCAAAGTCCCAGACCCAGGCCTGGCTTGCTGCGGATCCTTCATAAATGCTACTTGAAGTAGATCTCAGGGGTTCTTTGAGAGAAAGACGGCTTAAGAAAGGCGGCTTTAAATAACTTGCCCGCAACCTCTGGGTGAAACAGTGAGCACGCGGGGTCTCTGTCTCTCTGCAGAGCTGGAGCCCGCGGTCGCTGTCCTCTGCAGCACGAGCTGCTGATGCAAAGACCACAGTGTGCCCTGGGGCCGTCGCTGGAGCGCCAGTCGTCTCGGGAACTCCCAGATGCCAACCGTTTCAAAGCTGTTACTCCCCTCAGTGCAGGCAGCTCCCTCTCTCGCAGTTGTTTCTACGTGATGCTTTGGGGCCTGTAGCTGAGAAGCTATTTTGAAAATGAAGAATGGATGTTTTTACCTTAAAAAGAAGTCTTTCCCTGGAGAGCAGGGGCACGGAGACAAGGGGTGCCTCTCTTCACATGCCTGAGGCTTTCTGGAGACGCTTGGGGGCCCAGGTGCGGTGGCATTTACCAGGAAGTGCCCAGCTCTCAGTCTTTAGCTCTGCCTGGCCGCCCTGCTGATGGCCAGTCCTGGCCAGCGCCTTTGTGTCTGCTGATGGGATGGGGCAGCCCTCCTCGGGGCTGGGGTGTGCGCTTCCTTAATGGCTAAGAGCCGCCTCATTAGAAAAGACCCCGCTCTGGGAAAGACTGCAGGCAGAAGGAGGAGAGGCCGACAGAGGAGGAGATGGTTGGATGGCATCACCGACTCAATGGGCATGAATCTGAGCAAACTCTGGAAGATGGTGAGGGACAGGAGGCTTGGCGTGCTGCAGTCCATGGGGTCGCAAAGCGGCAGACATGACTTGGCAACTGAGCAAAAGCAGCATTGGTGGCCGATAGCCCCGGGCCGCTTCCGCCCGCTCACCTCCGGCGAGCCTCGCCGCTGGGGGCCTGCCTGCTCCAGCCTTCTGCCCACTGCTTACCTGGTGGTCTGCTGTCTTACCAGACACTTGAAGCGTGAGCCTCTCCTCAGAGATTCGACTTTCCCCAGTGGGTGATTCCTCCCGGTCCTCCTGTTTTCCCCCTCTCGGTGTGAAAACCTCTGAGGAAGCCACCCTCTCAGTCTCGGGGGAAGCTTCCCGCAAGCGTTCGCTCTTCATTCTGGCGGCGCTCAGCTCGGCCGTTCCCGTCGTTCTGTGGTCCTGCTGCGGTCCTGCTGCTGCGGTCCAGTTTTCAATATCGTTGTGCAACTCAAAGTCACAGAGGTTTCCTTCAGTGATTGTTCACTAGACTTTGTATTCTTTATATTTTACTTTAAGTCTGTGCTCTATATTGAGTTTTTTTAAACATAGTATGAGATATGGATGGAAATTAGTTTTTGCATAAGATATCCAAATGTTTCAGCACCATCTGTTGAAAGGCTATTTTCCTTCTGCACTGAATTATCTTTACGTCTTTCTTGAAAATCAATAGGTCGTAAATATGTGGGTCTATTTCTGGACTACGATTCTATGTGTGTAACCCTGTGTCAACAGAACAGTTTGTTTACTGTCTCTCTATAGTAAACTTTGAAATTAGGCCACATAAACCTTCCAGTCTTGCTGTTCTTCTTTAATGTGTCTTTGGCCAATTTAGACACTTTCCACACCCAAACAACGTGTAAAATAGGTCTTTTAGTTTCTAAAAATAAATAAAAGCCTCCTGGGATTTTTCTCGAACTTGCATTGATGCTGCAGATGACGTGGGGAGAATCAGCAGCACTGAGTGCTCAGCACCATCAGCACGGCTTTTCACTTATTTGCTCCCTATTTCTTTAAACCATGATTTTTACAGTTTTAAGTGTGTGAGTCCTGTGCATGTGTTTACAGATTTATCCTTCAGAGTCTTGTACTGATGATGCTATTCTAAATTACATTGTGTGTGCAGTTTCAGTTTATGGTTGCCTGTTTGTGACCCCATGGACTGTCTCCTCTGTCCTCCACCGTCTACCAGAGTCTGCTCAAATTCAAGTTCATTGAGCCACTGACATGATCTAACCCTCTCACCTTCCGTCACCCTCTTCCCTTTCCGCCTTCAGTCTTTCCCGGCATCGGGATCTTTTCCAGTGAGTTGGCTCTTTGCATCAGGTAGTCAAAGCATTGGAGCTTCAGCTGCAGCATCAGTCCTTCCAGTAAATATTGAGTTGATTTCCTTTAGGATTGATTGGCTTGATCTCCTTGCAGTCCAAGAGACTCTCAAGTGTCTTCTCCAGCACCACAATTGGAAAACATCAATTTTTTTGGTGCCCCACTGTCGTTATGGTTCAACTCTCACGTGACTACTGGGAAAACCATAGCTTTGATTATACGACCTTTGTCGTGAAAGTGATGTCTCTGTTTTTTAATATGTTGTCTAAGTTTGTCATAGCTTTCCTTCCAGGGAGCAAGTGTCTTTTCATTTCATGGCTGCAGTCACCGTCTGCAGTGTGTTTGGAGCCAAAAAAGAAAACCCGTCACTGCTTCCACTTCCCCTTCTATTTGCCATAAAGCGGTGGGGCTGAAAGCCATGGCCTTAGTTTGTTTACTTCATTGTTATTTTTAGATACATAATTTTATTATTTATATAAATAAAAGCAAAGGAAATTTTTGTTTTTCATTTCATGTATATTAGCATATTCTTCTTTTCTTAAAGATTTTTTTTAACCTCTCACCACTACTATTTCTTAGTTTGTTTAATGCTGAATTTCAAGCCAACGTTTGCACTCTCCCTTTTCACCCTCATCGAGGGGCTCTTTAGTTCTTCTTTGCTTTCTGCTATTAGAGTGGTATCATCTAAATACCTGCAGTTGTTGCTGTTCTTCCTGGCAATGTTGATTCCAGCTTGTGAGTCATCCAGCCCAGAGTCTCACGTGATGTCTTCTGCAGAGAAGTTACACCAGCAGGTTCACAGTACGCAGCTTTGTCATACTCCTTTCTCAACCTTGAACCGGTCAGTTATTCCACGTCCAGTTCTGCCTGATGCTTCTTGACTTATGTACAGCTTTATCCGAGGCAGATAAGGTGATCTGGTATTCTCATCTTTTTAAGAATTCTCCAGTTGTGACACACACAGGCAAAGGATTTAGCGTACTCAATGAAGGGGAAGTGGATGTTTTTCTGGAACTCTCTTGCCTTCTCCATGATCCAACTAATGTTGGCAGTTTGGTCTCTGGTTCCTCTGCCTTTTCCAAATCCAGCTTGAACCTCTGGAAGCTCTCAGTTCACGTACTGGTGAAGCTTAGCTTGAAGGATTTCGATAAAAGCCTTGCTTGCAAGTGAGATGAGCAAAGCTGAGCGGTACTCTGAGCATTCTTTGGCATTGCCTTTCTTTGGAATTGGAATGAAATTTTACCTTTTCCATTGTTGTGGTCACTGCTGAGTTTTCCAAATTTGCTGGCATACTGACTGCAGCACTTTAACAGCATCATCTTTCAGGATTTGAAACAGCTCAGCTGGAATTCCATTACCTCCACTAGCTTTCTTTGTAGTAATGCTTCCTAAGGCCCACTTGACTTCACTCTAGGATATCCAGCTCTAGTGTAATTCTATCTTATTTTATTTTATTAATATGGTGAATTATACCAATCAATGTTAAAACAACCTTTATTCCTGGGTTAAACATATATTTCTGCCTTATTGACTATGCCAAAGCCTTTGACTGTGTGGATCACAACAAACTGTGGAAAATTCTGAAAGAAATGGGAATACCAGACCACCAGATCTGCCTCTTGAGAAACCTGTATGCAGGTCAGGAAGCAACAGTTAGAACTGGACATGGAACAACAGACTGGTTCCAAATAGGAAAAGGAGTACATCAAGGCTGTATATTGTCACCCTGCTTAGTTAACTTCTATGCAGAGTACATCATGAGAAACACTGGGCTGGATGAAGCACAAGCTGGAATCAAGATTGCCGGGAGAAATATCAATAACCTCAGATATGCAGATGACACCACCCTTATCGCAGAAAGTGAAGAGGAGCTAAAAAGCCTCTTGATGAAAGTGAAAGAGGAGAGTGAAAAAGTTGGCGTAAAGCTCAACTTTCAGAAAACGAAGATTCAGAAAGCTAAGAAGAACTAAAGAGCCTCTTGATGAAGTTGAAAGAGGAGAGTGAAAAAGTTGCCTTAAAACTCAACATTCAGAAAACTAAGATCATGGCATCTGATCCCATTACTTCATGGCAAATAAATGGAGAAACAGTGGAAACAGTGAGAGAATTTGTTTTTTTTTTGAACTCCAAAATCTCTGCCAATCACAGTGACTGCAGCCATGAAATTAAAAGACACCTGCTCCTTGGAAGAAAAGTTTTGACAAACCTAGACAGCATATTAAAAAGCAGAGACATTACTTTGCCAACAATGGTCCATCTAGTCAAAGCTATGGTTTTTTCCAGTAGTCACATATGGATTTGAGAGTTGGACTACAAAGAAAGCTAAACACTGAAAAATTTGTGTTTTGGAACTGTGGTGTTGGAGAAGACTCTTGAGAGTCCCTTGGACTGCATGGAGATCCAACCAGTCCATCCTAAAGAAAATCAGACCTGAATATTCATTGGAAAGACTGATGCTAAAGCTGAAACTCCAATAATCTGGCCACTTGATGGGAAGAACTGACTCATTGGAAAAGACCCTGATGCTGGGTAGGATTGAGAGCAGGAGGAGAAGGGGATGACAGAGGATGAGATGGTTGGATGGCATCACCGAACTGATAGACATGAGTTTGAGTAAGCTCCAGGAGTTGGTGATGGATAGAGAAGCCTGGCATGCTGCAGTCCATGGGGTTGCAAAGAATCAGACACAACTGAGTAACTGAACTGATCATACCCAGAGTTGAGAAAGTCCAGTTCAACTTGAAATCTGAGCAAAGATGTTGTTACTCTAGACCAGCAGATAATATTTTCATAAAGTAATGAAATACTTTCATTCAACAGATAGGGCATTACAGGACATTGTGATTTAAGGGGAATTATTTATTAATACAGCATAATAACAATGATGTAGCCTTGGATAAAATAATAGGCAGATTAATTTTAGCTGAGAGGAGGTGGAAGATAATTTTTAAATGAACTGTGCCATAAGTGAGTAGATGACTCACTTTTGATGCTCCGGGTTTATAAAAAGCCCAACTTCTGACTCAGCTGGCTAGGCATTGACAGATTGGTTATTCAGAAGTAATGAGAAGCTATCATTAGAGGGATAATGTGGAGCAGATTGACTAAATGAAGCAAGGCTGACCCATGTCATGGAATCAGGTCATCTGTTTTAATGCCAGTTTTTATTAGTGACACTAGCATTTCTCCAGTTACATAAAATTGAAAAGCAAATCACTTAAATGTTTTTTATTATATAATATTTAAAGCATGCCACAGTACCTATATTTGGTAAGAAGCATACCTATAAAATTAATATATGTACACTTCATAACAAAAACCTTACCATTTGCTTTGCAATACTTTTGGACTATACCCAGAGCTAAAGGATTTCTGAATCTTATTTCTGAATCTTAACATTATTGTTTGCATTTTGAATTTTCTCATCTTTAAGTGTTACAAGATGCTTACTCCTTGCAAGGAAAGTTATGACCAACCTAGATAGCATATTAAAAAGCAGAGATATTACTTTGCCAACAAAGGTCCGTCTAGTCGAGGTTATGGTTTTTCCAGTGGTCATGTATGGATGTGAGAGTTGGACTGTGAAGAAAGCTGAGCCCCGAAGAATTGATGCTCTTGAACTGTGGTGTTGGAGAAGACTCTTGAGAGTCCCTTGGACTGCAAGGAGATCCAACCAGTCCATCCTAAAGGAGATCAGTCCTGGGTGTTCATTGGAAGGACTGATGCTAAAGCTGAAACCCCAGTACTTTGGCCACCTCATGCAAAGAGTTGACTCATTGGAAAAGGCCCTGATGCTGGGAGGGATTGCAGGCAGGAGGAGAAGGGGACGACAGAGGATGAGATGGCTGGATGGCATCACTGACTCAGTGGACGTGAGTCTGAGTGAACTCCGGGAGTTGGTGATGGACAAGGAGGCCTGGCGTGCTGCAATTCACGGGATTACAAAAAGTTGGACACGACTGAGTGACTGAACTGAACGGACTGATGATAACATGTATATATAATTAATTAACTGGTGAAATTTGCTGAGGCATTGTCCAGGAAGAATGTTGAAAATGCCATTTCATTTTTTTAGTCCTATATAATATAGCATGGATAGAGAAGAAAGGAGCAACAAGAGGACAAAATCAGTTTTCAAGAAAAGTTTAGAAAAAATATACAGCAGTAGTCATTTTAAAGTAAGTGTATCTCGTTCACAGCTTCTCTAAAAGGCTATCAAATTAAGAGATGACCACAGAGTAAAGATAACCTCAAGGATATACATATAATACCCTTTATTAAGATGCTATAAATATTTCAGGGCATGTCTCATAGACGTTTTCAACTAGACAAAATACCTTGTCTAGTTGACAAAATACCTTGTCTAGAATTTTAAAGCCATTTTCTTATAGCATTCTGACCCTTATCCCAATCCCAAGATAGTCTATCTTGAATGATTCCTGATATGGTTTTTACCCACTATAGAGAACCCACTAGGTTTCCTGAGAATCCCACAAAACTTATAAGATAGTTGTATTGATACCATCAACTTGGAATAAAAGGGACAGAAATATTTCAAACAAAATAAAAACTATGAACCCTCAACTGTCTAAGAGCATAAAGAAAGATGAACAGGTCAAGAGGCAAAAAGTTTAAGAGGGTTATTTACTATGTAATATAAAATGTAAATAAGAGGGGAGTTCCCAGGTGTTAAAAGTTGAAGCCAAGAGTCACAGAGAATATTTCTACAAAATAAGACTGGCCCCTAATCAAGACACTGGTAATATACGCCTTCCTTTTGCTTTCCTTTCCCCCAACTTTTTTTCCAGCTTTACTGAGGTATATTTGACATATAATTTTGTAAAAATTTAAGGTTTATAATGATCACCACAATAAAGCTAATTGATTCACCTAACAATCACATCGTTACTTCTCTTTCTTGTATTGAGAATATTTAAGATCTGTTTTAACCACTTACAAGTATACAGTACAGTATTGTTAACGATAGTCACCATGTGTGTGTCAGTCACTAGGTCATTTCCAACTCTTTGCAACCCTATGGACTGTAGCCTGCCAGGCTCGTCTGTCCGTGGGAGTCTCCAGGCAATACTGGAGTGGATTACCATTCCCTTCTCCAGGGGATCTTCCTGACCCGGGAAATGATTGTGGGTCTCCTGCATCAGGGGCAAATTCTTTACCGTCTGAGCCATCAGGGAAGCCAAAGTCGTGAAGAGAAGGGCCTCATGGTGATAGTCACCATGTGTCCATTGTAATTCCAGAGCTTATTTATCTTAAAACTGGGAGTTTGCCCTTGTTGATTACCATCATCCATTTCTCCCAACCTTGGGCCTCTGCAATCACCAATCTACTTTCTTTTTATGAGTTTGTTTTTCTTCAAGTCTACATAGAAGCGAGATCACATAGTATTTGCCTTTCTCTGTCTGACTATATTCCATTGTATACAATGGAATACATCACAGGTTGCGCCTAGGTAAAAACCTGCCTGCCAATTCAGGAGACAAAAGAGACGCAGGTTCAATCCCTGCGTGGGGAAGATCCCTGGAGAAGAAAATGGCAACCCACTCCAGTATTCTTGCCTGGAAAATCCCATGGACAGAGGAGCCTGGCGGGCTACAGTCCATAGGACCACAAAGAGTTGAACATGACTGAAGCAACTTAACATGCACACACATATACCCCACATTCTTTCATATATCATCTTTTGTTGGACCCTTAAATGTTTCCATGTCTTGACTATTGTAAATAATGCTTCAATTAACAAATGAATGAAAATATCTCTTTGATACCCTATTGTCATTTCCTTTGGAAAATGGGAAGTACTATTGCTGATTCATATGGTGGTTCTATTTTTAATATTTTTGAGAAGCCTCCATACTGTTTTCCACAGTGGCTGCACCAATTTACATTCTCCTTGATAGTGTACAAGGGTTCCCATTTCTTTACAACCTTGTCAACCCTTGTTTATCTCTTGTCTTTTGTTATCAACAGCCATTCTGAAGAGTATGATGTGATAGCTCATTGTGATTTTGATTTGCATTTCCCTGATTATTAGTGATGTTGAGCAAATTTTCATGTAGCTGTTGGCCATCTGTGTATCTTATTTGGAAAAATGTCTAAGTTCTTTGCACATATTTTCATTAGATTGTATTTTTTGTTATTGCCTTTTCTCCCGTTTCTGAATGAGAGTATCCATAGCAATTATTTGGTCTCTATATTGCCATTGTGTAAAGGGTTCATGTATGTGTCTGGGATGGGACAATATAAGAATGGCAGATAACTTTCTTTTTGTTTTTAGTTTCACAAGTTATCAGATCAAGGAGAACTACACTCAAGTTATTGCACGAGAAGCGTCACCTGTACTTGGACCTGATAATACCTGGACTTCATGACAGCATTACCTGGGAGGGCTAGGAGGAAGGTGAGTTAGTGTTCTTTTTGGAAGTCTCAAAACGCCATATAAGAAGTTCAATAATCCTGAGATGAAACTATGCTGGAGGGGTCATGTGAAACTCATTGGGCAGTTTTTTCAGTTGATTTTAGCCTTCTAACTATTGCTCCCAAGGTGTTAGGTATGTGATTGAGGCATGCTGGACCATCCAACCAACCTATTCCACAGGCTGGATAAGAAAAGATGACCTCTTTTGATGTCTCATGAAACAAAAGAATCTCCCAGCCCAGTGCTTCCAGTTTCTGAGCCACACAATTGTGAGATATAGCAGTAAGCATTGGAGAAGGCTAGTAACTTTTTGGTAGTTTATTACACCACAATAGATCATGGCAACAGAACCTTTTAAATATCATTCTTCGTGTGCAAAATAAAACATGTGCAGGTATATTTATTGCAGCCCTGAACTAATCTATCTTTCAGTAGGAGTATTAAATTAGAGGACATATACACACTGGAAAATATATGCAGTAGTTAAAAATTGAGCTTTCTTTTTTGTACATGAATGTAGAAATATCTCTGAGATGTTGTTAAGTGAAAACAGGAAAGTACAGAACAGTATGTTGAATATGCAACTATTTGTGTAAAATAAAAAGGGGCAAAAGAATAAAGTGTTTGTGCATAAATATCTCTGGAAGAACAGGCAAAACCTAGTCATACTGGTTACCTGCAGAGAGGGAGCAGGGGTGGCTTGTGGACCAGGATGGCTAGGAAATTTTGCCACTTATCCTTTCAGCCAAGCCACTAGGGAAGATCAAGAACATGGGAGTGGATAGTCTATCTTGTCTCCGGTGGATCTGCCTGACCCAGGAAATGACCTGGGGTCTCCTGCATTGCTGGCAGATTCTTCCAGCTGAGCTTTTAGGGAAGTCCACTTACCCTTTTGGTCTAGCATTTTGGTGCCTTTTTTTTTTTTTTTTCTGGCCACACCAAATAGCTTGTGATATTTTAATTCCCTAACCAGGGACTGAACCCACGCCCTCAGCAGTGAGAGCTAGGAGTCTTGACAATCTGCATTTTTACACTTTGAATCAAATGTATTTTTTAAAAAGATTTACTTATTTTTTGACTGCTTTGTGTCTTCATTGTTGCCTGTGGGCTTTCTCTAGTTGCAGCAAGCAGGGGCTCCTCCTTACTGTGGTACCCAGAATTCTCACTGGAGGCTTCTCTTGTTGTGGAGCACAAACTCTAAGGGCTCAGATTTAGTAGGGGCTCCTCCTTACTGTGGTACCCAGAATTCTCACTGGAGGCTTCTCTTGTTGTGGAGCACAAACTCTAAGGGCTCAGATTTAGTAGTTGTGGTGCCTGGACTGAGTTGTTCCTAGGCACGTGGGATCTTCCTGGACCAGGGATTGAACACGTGTACCTTGCACTGCAAGGCAGATTCTTAACCACGGACCATCAGGGAAGTCCCCATATGCATTTTTTAAATGAAATTAACACACAGGTAAGATTAGAGAAATTTTGGAAAAACTGATTTGGAAGCTGTAATATGACTGCTTATTAGCCTTCTGGCCTTAAATCAGGTTTTTACATAGTTGCAACTACTTTGCCTCTCCTGAGCAGCAAACTTGATCTTACTGCTCCTCTGCTGAAAACACATTGAAGGGCCCCATTGCTCTCAAGATAAATTCCCAAATCCTAACTACTTCAAAGTTTAATGGTTGTCTTAATTTGACCAGCCTGGATCACCTCTCAATACACCCGAAATTTTACCTTTTGACAACAGTCAATTACATGTGGGTCCCTAAAAACAAGATGATCACACCTTCGTGATTTTGCAGGTGATGTTCTCATTGCCTGAAATTATTTTCCCCTTCCTCCTTCTCTCCTGTTGAACTCTATTAGATCCTTCTCAAATAAAATTGATTCACTTACCATCTACCAGTTAGGATGAATCATTCACACACATGTAGACTATTTTTTTGCAGTCTCAGAGTCTATTGAAATTTATCTTAGTTTACATACCTGTTTCACTATTAGAGGGCTTCCCAGGTGGCAGAGTGGTAAAGAAACTGCCTGCCAATGCAGGAGACACAAGAGAACGTGGGTTTGATCCCTGAGTCAGGAAGATTTCCCCTAGAGAAGGAAATGGCAACTTACTCCAGTATTCTTGCCTGGAGAATCCCATGGACAGAGGAGCCTAGGGGGCTATAGTCCATGGGGTCTCAAAGAGTTTGACACAACTGAGCACACACACACACACTTCATTATTAGATTATGATCTATTGAAGGCAGAAACGTTTTTTGTGTCCCAGTTTCAAAATCAGCTCTGGCAGGTGATAACTTCCTAAAACCCAATTGCAAACAGAACTGAAAGATTATTATATATAACATTCTGGCACAGTCTTTGATCTTATTTTAGATATCCTAAGCACTTTGGCCACCTGATGTGAAGAGCTGATTTGAAAAGACCCTGATGCTGGGAAAGATTGAGGGCAGAAGGAGAAGGGGATGACAGAGGATGAGATGGTTGGATGGCATCACTGACTCGATGGGTTTGGGTGGACCCTGGGAGTTGGTAATGGACAGGGAGGCCTGGCATGCTGTGGTTCATGGGGTTGCAAAAAGTCAGACATGACTGAGTAACTGAACTGAACTGAATTGAACTGAATTGCATTTGAAATATTATCAGAACTAATACCTTCTGGTGGTAGCATTACTTAAGGACTATGTATGTGTGTATATATACATGTGCCAACACACATATATGTTTAATTTTTTTTTTCCTTCAGACATCTCATATTCCCTTTTGACTAATCAGTTTTCCCCAGGCAGATATTTTTTCTTAAAGCAAGATGACAAAGTAACAAAATGTAATATAGTATTTTGGCAGTGGAGCTAGAATTCAAAACAATGATAAAAGGGGTTTATAAAGAAGAAACATGATAAAATATTTTCTCAATTATTCTGCTACCAGAACATTCAATTAAAATATCCATTTCCTAGGAGTTTACTTGGTCATAGATAAATCCGCATTTATTCCCCCTCCAGAAAGATCATGTAGATGTCATTTGTTGCTGTTGCTGAGGATCTATGAAGCAAGGGAACAGTTTACTTAATTATAGAAAAGATACATTGCACATTTGTATATCATGCCTGGATGAAAAGATTTAGAAGAAAAGTTATCTTCCTGCAAAATCCCTTGATAATCGCCTTACAGTCTCATTTGAAAACTTGAAGTGTGGAAAAGTAGATACTCTAAACCTGTTCATATTCTCTTAGTGACAAGTGAATGCTTTTTATAGTTTGTACTTGCTGTGAGCTTCATTTAGAGATTCAGCTATTCCTGGTAACCAGTTTTGAATAACAGTGGAAACATCTAGCCAGTTTGTCCCGTCTTGGTGGGCTGGGGTGAGGTGAGAGTGTCTGTGCAGAGAACTTCCCTTTCTTCAGAGTATGCTTCAGAGCGTGGGGACATATGATGTGGAGATTTTCCTGTTTCGTGGTGATTCATATGTCATTGTACTGCCAGTGTATTTAAGCATAACCTCATTTTATTCTTCTACATTTAATCACTTAAGGCCATGATTTCATTTAAATACCTGGATGCCTCATACATTC
>SJYC01012878.1:0-14910 GCA_006408675.1 Madoqua kirkii | reverse complement strand
ATATATATATTTTATTGATGTTTTTGGTTAAAAAATCTATTTCCAAAGAGCCTGACATTTCATGACCATTTCAAACTTTTAAATGTCTTTTAAAAAACACCATGGGCTCTGAAGATAATCTCAAATGTAGATTTCTCAAAAAAGTATGTCTTGTGTTTTTACACAAAGTCAACCTTCCTGGAATACATATAGAGCCTCCCCAAAGGTGACTACAGGAGAAAGAACTCACACAGAGTTGTGTATATGATGACAGAATATCCGTGAGGTTGTCCCCAGTTTCCCAACTGGCAAGATCTACCAGCCTCTGTGGAGGAACCATTCATTATCCATCCTTTATTCTAGTGACTATGTTTGGTCACACTGATGTAATCAAAACATATTGGTTAAATCTGCTTCTGTCTTGTTGCACAGTCTGACATGGAAAATGAGTGTGTGTGTGTGCATGTGTGTAGCTCAAAATCATTGGTCTTTTACAGTTCTTGTATATTCTATAAGAATATCTTACAAGGCTAACTTCCAATGTTCATATGCCAGAAAGTCCCAGACATCTGTTCAGGGGGCCCTCGATTAGCTTAGTAATGCTTTCTGTGGTGTTCTAGGCAAAAAGAAAGACTTTATAGCTCCATTTATTAAATCGCCATTGTTGTTCAGACACTAAGTCGTCTCCTCCTTTTTGCAACCCCATGGACTGCAGCACCCCAGGCTCCTCTGTCTTTCACTGTCTTCTGCAGTTTGCTCAACTTCATGTCCGTTAAGTCGGTGATACTACCTAACCATCCCATCCTCTGCCACTCCCTTCTCCTCTTGCCTTCGATCTTTCCCAGCATCAGGGTCTTTTCCAATGAGTCGGCTCTTTGCATCAGTTCAGTTCAGTCGCTCAGTCGTATCTGACTCTTTTTGACCCCATGAATCGCAGCACACCAGGCCTCCCTGTCCATCACCATCTCTCAGAGTTCACTCAGACTCACGCCCATCGAGTCCGTGATGCCATCCAGCCATCTAATCCTCGGTTGTCCCCTTCTCCTCCTGCCCCCAATCCCTCCCAGCATCAGAGTCTTTTCCAATGAGTCAACTCTTTGCATGAGGTGGACAAAGTACTGGAGTTTCAGGTTCAGCATCATTCCTTCCAAAGAAACCCCAGGATTGATCTCCTTCAGAATGGACTGGTTGAATCTCCTTGGAGTCCAGAGGACTCTCAAGAGTCTTCTCCAACACCACAGTTCAAAAGCATCAATTCTTTGGCACTCAGCCTTCTTCACAGTCCAACTCTCACATCCATACATGACCACAGGAAAAACCATAGCCTTGACCAGAAGGACCTTTGTTGGCAAAGTAATGTCTCTGCTTTTGAATATGCTATCTAGGTAGGTCATAACTTTTTTTCCAAGGAGTAAGCGTCTTCTAATTTCATGGCTGCAGTCACCATCTGCAGTGATTTTGGAACCCCCAAAAATAAAGTCTGACACTGTTTCCACTGTTTCCCCATTTATTTTCTATGAAGTGATAGGACTGGATGCCATGATCTTTGTTTTCTGAATGTTGAGCTTTAAGCCAACTTTTTTGCTCTCCTCTTTCACTTTCATCAAGAGGCTTTTTAGCTCCTCTTCACTTTCTGCTATAAGGGTGGTATCTTCTGCATATCTGAGGTTATTGATATTTCTCCTGGCAATCTTGATTCCAGCTTGTGTTTCTTCCAGTCCTAGTGTGATTATATTGACTAATTTTCTGTGAGTATGGTTGCAGTGTGTCTGCCCTCTGATGCCCTCTTGCAACACCTACCATCTTACTTGGGTTTCTCTTACCTTGGGCGTGGAGTATCTCTTCATGGCTGCTCCAGCAAAGCACAGCCGATGATCCTTACCATGGACGAGGGGTGTCTCCTCACCGCCGCCATTCCTGACCTTCAATGTGGGCAGCTCCTCCAGGCCCTCCTGCGCCTGTGTAACCTCCTTTTGCATCAGGTAGCCAGAAGAATTAGGGCTTTAGGTTCAGCATCAGTCCTTCTAGTGAGTGTACAGGGTTGCATTCCTCTAGGGTTGACTGGTGTGATCTCCTCAGGGACTTCTTGTGTCTTAATACAGGAAAAACAAAATACCCCAGAGCTTCCTAAGTAACCCCAGGGCTTGTGGCTTTGGTCAGGCCATCACGGTCTTTTCTGTTTTTCTTGATTCCATTTGCTTGCTATTCCTCTGCTGGTTACAGATGACCTGTGACCTGTGCTCACTTTGACACGTCTGTGGAAAGGAACCGATGCAACCTTTTTCATACATCAAGAGTAAGAATCAGCAGCTTTGCACTGGTCTTGCTTCTGTGGACTCTGTTGTTCTCAAATCTTGAAACAGCAAGGGATAACTAAGAGAGCTTGTAGCAGAGCCCCTGTTGGAAAGCTAAGACCTGGAATACAGCTTCCCTTTTGGCCTTCAGAGAAGAGCAGTGGGGTTGGAGAGTGCTTGCTCTGAAACCATATTCTGCTGTGACCAGAAGTCAGCAGCTAGCACGGTTGGGCCACTGTGGCGTCTGTACTGGATCCTGCAAGCTCTGTCAACAGAGCGAGTGAAGCCGCTGCCTCAGGGGGTTGTCTCTGGACTTTGGAGTTGAAGGCTGAGCGGTGATAAGAAATTATGTCTGGGGGCTGGAAGAAAAGACACGTGCCAGGACAGGAACCCCATGGAAGAGCAAGCTGATGCAGACAGGTATATCCCTTCATTTATTTTCAGTGTCAGTATTAAGATTATCTCCTATGGGGAAATCCATCAAAAAGCCAAACTTATTATTATCTTTTTTTCCTTAAAAATACTGAACTATAAGAGGATTCAGAAAGTGCTGTTGATTTGGATGTCAGAAAATGTCCTCGTTTCCCTACTGTTACTGATTCTACAGAGACCATTTTAAACAGATGGCACCCTAAGAAAAGTACGTGATTAGAGGGGTGATAAAACCTTTTGAGATGTATCTGTCAGCTGCTTTCTGAGTAAAGAAAAATGAACACAGAACTGAGCCCCCTAATGTTTAGTTCTGGGGGCAAATATTTTTTAATAGAGGTGGACACCAAAGTTTTTTTGGGGAACATGCTTTTTCTACAATGT
Organism: Madoqua kirkii; assembly: GCA_006408675.1. Lineage (NCBI taxonomy): Eukaryota > Metazoa > Chordata > Mammalia > Artiodactyla > Bovidae > Madoqua > Madoqua kirkii. The sequence continues at coordinate 11,824 of SJYC01012878.1, read as the reverse complement.
AGAAAACTGTGAATGTTTATAGAGATACACTCCAGGTCTTCACTAGAAGAACTAGAATTTATAATTTATAAAAAAGAAATGCTCAAACCTAGTTTGAATTTTTAGAAGCAGTGTGGAAAAAGTGGTGGATTTTTTTTTTTTTTAATCTCAAGTTGCCTGTTCCACTCTTAGAGGTGAGTGTGAGTTGAGGACAATAAAGTGCTTCCAGAGTATATTCATTGGTGTTTCTCAGGGGTCTCTGTTGTAAGGGGGAGGGATGAAAGTGTGGAAAAGAACAGCCTTGCCTTTCTGAAACCCCTGCCAAACGCTAATCAGAATATTTGGCTACCAAGCTTGTTCTCTTTAACTGGAAACCTCTGTGGCTGTTAGAGGCTTGGAAATGGGATGAAATGCCCATTGAGGACCCTCAACAGCCCAAGAATCTGGAAAATATATCCAACAGTATCTATGTGTTCTTGCTGACTGCTGTCTTGAGGGTGCCCATGGGGCTTAAAGGTGGAAGGGCAAGGAAAGAGGGTTGTGTATTTTCATTTTTAAACATGAATGATTCAAAAGAAAATGCAGAAATTGATCTACAATGGCCATGCATGTAGATGCTTAAACTGGTTATTACTTTAAAGTGGTCAAGAGGAACCTGACCCCAATGGTGACGGGGCTGTGGTATGACTGGGCTATCAATGAGCGGTGGGATGAGGCGGTGGTTGTTGTTTCTGTTCACTGACATGTGAGGGAAAGTAGAGCTCTTCGGATAGTGTTGGCACCGAGAAGAGTATGATCTGAGATGCAGGCTGATAGCTACCATGGCTGGGCTTTGCAAAAGTTGTGTGTGGAGCCCAGGAGCAGGCTCCATGGGGCAGCCCTGGAAGCTGAAAACAGAACATTTGTCCTGAAGAGGTGCTTAGACATCACTTGAATGGAATCATGGGCCTTCTGCACACTCTTTGAGCCTGTGCTGAATTCTGATCATCACCAAACCAAATCTGACAGCTGGAGTTTCACAACAGCCACTCTAGAACACTATTTGTGTCAAAAATTACATTTGGCAACAATTTGTCATGCACTCAGCCAACCTCTGTGTGAAAGCCACCCACAGAGGTTCAATTAAGAAAATTCAGCTTACCTGTCTGCTTATCCCTCTGTCTGTCTTATTCCCTCATCTCAAATTTATTTTCTGAGTGGAGTGATTTTCTTCTATGAACTGAAATGATGAAGTGATGTTTTAATAAAATAGGTATTTTTAGAGGAAAAAAATGTTTTCCTTCTGTAATTAACTTCCACTATTGGGACATATTCTCCACTATACAGACCATCATTAAGGGGGGGGAGTCATTGAAAGCTGGAAGAGGGGTAAGGGGTGGGCTTCAAATGGTTTATTTAAGCAAATGAACATGTTTCTGTAGATTTTGTGCAAATATTGATGGTCTGCTCAGTATATACCTGTTCAGTGGACCTTGGCTTGATAAGAATTTTAATTAGACAGGTGGGGTTCCCCAGCTTTGTTTGTGCTTCAATTTGAAAATGCTGCTTCTATTGAATAATCTGGGGCTTCCCTGGTGGCTCAGGGTAAAGAATCCACCTGCCAATGAAGGAGACCCAGGTTCGATCCCTGGGTCAGGAAGATCCTCTGAAGGAGGGCATGACAACCCACGCCAGTATTCTTGCCTGGAAAGTCCCACAGAAGAGCCTGGCAGGCTCCAGTTCCTGGGGTCATGGAGTCATACACGAATGCAGCAGCTGAGCAGAGCGCAGCACGGTTGGCTGACTGTTCTGTGCTGGACCCTGGCTTTGCCTCTAAGCCATGCTTATTGTAAAGACAGCGGGTTGGCGGGTGGAAACATGCCCAGTCTTTATAGTCCTTTGATGCTAGAAGGAGCAATTCTATTTGCTGAACAGGAGGCCCTGCCATCTCTCCCCAGAACCTGAATTGTCCTGAAAGGAGATTGGAGAGGGTGTCACCCATCCTTTGAAACCTTCTCTGACCCTCTGTCTCCTCAGAATGGGAAATATTAGTGACTCTCACTTGTGGATTCCCTCATCCTCCTGCTCTCCTGCCATGACGAGCCCCCTGCTAGCTTTCAGGGTGGAATCCATCTCTTCTCTGTGGATGGCCACGTCTGTCCTTCATGGCCAAGGCAGGCTGGCCGTGAGGGTGGAATTCAGTAGCTGCTGATGAAGCAGAGGGCTCTGAAGGCTGTGCGTGGACTGTTTGCGTCTTTGAGGTGGGCATCAAGTCTCTGTTTTGACCTTGGGAACTTTTTGCTCATGAGCTGTGAGAGGAAGGGAGAGCTTGATGGGTGTATCCGCACCTCTGTTTCCCTCTATGGAAACGTGAGAGAAGCTTCCTTAAGGGGAAACCTTTCTGCCACCATGTAAGGAAAGGGGAATTTGAATATCAATTGAGAACTTTCAGCCAAAGTTCTGGTGTTGTCTTTAAGAATACCTGTTTTGTAGGGAGGTGTGCCTTGGATAGCCTTTCCTCTGTTAGCTTTCTGGTTTTATTCTAGCTTTCCTGTTACCCAGGTTGTGTGTGTTGCTGTTTTCTTTTTAACTACTGCTTGTTGTGGGGGCTTCCCTGGCGGCTCAGACTGGAAAGAATTTGCCTGCAAGGCAGGAGGCCCAGGTTTGATCCCCTGGATAGGAAGATCCCCTGGAGAAGGGAACGACAACCCACTCCAGTATTCTTGCCTGCAGAATTCCATGGACAGAGGAGCCTGGCAGACTCCAGTCCATGGGGTCACAAAGACTTGTTGTATTTGGGAGTGTTCTCACAAAATCTTGAAACTAAGGAAGTAAGTAGTGTGCAGGATTTGAGGTAAGCACAAGTATTAGCGTAGATGTAACTTAACTTTTAGCAGAGTAACCAGAAATGCATTGAATTTAGCAATAATGTGGCTTGAAAGAAGTAACAGTTGTTTTAACATTGGGGAAAGCCACTTGTCCTAGACCCTTTTTCTTGAGAAATTCATTTTTTTCATGCAAATTACCATTGAGGCTGGGGGTAGGGGCATACTTGAGAGCCTGGATGACTGACCTTTCAGAGTCAACTAACAGGGAATTATTGCCAAAAGTGGGGTAATTTTGCCCTATCCAGGTCATTCAATGGTGGCATTTCCAGTCAGGATATCTTGTGAAAAGAGTGACTTTATAATCCTCCCTGTTCTCTTGTGTAAGATGACAGTAAAGGAAGAATGAGTTCCTTATGTGCCACGAAATAGTTCTTTGAATCTGTGTTCTTGGTCAAGGAAATGGTAAGATGTCAAAGCTTGTGATGGTTATGTGGTTCCTATGGTGACTGCTCTGGCCCGCATCCCGCCACCTCAAGGGAAATGAGAATTTTCAAAGGAAAATGGAATCAGGAAGTCAGGTCCCCCTTGGACTAGTCAGGGGTGAGGAGGTGACCCTTGGACTTCCTGTCTCAGGACATTCTCCAGTTTCCTGCTGCTATTGCACAATGGACTGTAGAGACTCTGTTTGTCTCTGGTTGTTTCTGCTAGTATGTGTAAGACCTCACATGGGGGCCACTCTGTTCCACGTCATGCTCGTCTAGGAATGGACTCAAACAGCCTGATGAAGGTGGGAGAAGACGGTGACAAGGTCAGGAGACACTTGGCCACCCCTTTCTGTCAGAGTGCTTGCTCAGATGCTTATGGCTAGGACAAGGAGCTAAGTCTTCAGGAGCCAGGGGTCCTCGAAAGAAAGGGTGTGTTGGCCTCATCAGAAAATGTACAACCAATAAAAGACATTTTAAGAAGGGCCATGAATCCATGTATTAAATGAGTTGTTTGTGGAAACCCTTTGTTCCAGAGATGTCCCTTTCATGTGTAAACCCCTGCAGTTGAAAGTTTTGCTATATTCTCTTGTTTGCCTCCCATCGAAACTCCAACTTCCAAAACATAGTGGACCCAAACAGAATGGAACAGCAGCGTTACAGCTTTGAAGACACAATAGAAAGTCATTGCATCTGTAAGGGAGTTCAGACTCAGTATTCTTACAGGCAATATTCCTAGGTTAGTGAAGGCCAGTATTTCATGATTCGAATCAGATGGCTTGTGGTGGGGAGGAATCTGCATGGCTTAAGTGAAAGGATGAAGATCAAGACTTCCTGGCTTCTGGGTGGCGCTCCTGATTGTGAACTATCAGGTCGTCTCATTGTTTGCATTCTTCCTGGTCCTGTATGGAATGTATGTTGTTGTTCAGTCACTCAATTGTGTCTGACTCTTTGCAGCCCCTTGGACTCCAGGCCTCCCTGTCCCTCACCAGCTCCCGGAGTTTACCCAAACTCATGTGCATCGAATCAGTGATGCCATCCAACCATCTCATCCTCTGTTGTACCCTTCTCCTACTGCCCTCAGTCTTTCCCAGCATCAGGGTCTTTTCCAATGAGTCAGCTCTTCCCACCAAGTGACCAACCTTTGGAGGGTCAGCTTCAGCATTGGCCCTTCCAATGAATATTCAGGATTGATTTCCTTTAGGATTCACTGGTTGATCCCCTTATGGTCCAAGGGACTCTCAAGAGTCTTCTCCAGCCCTGCAGTTTGAAAGCACCAATTCTGATACCAGGAGATTTGTTTTCTAGCATCAGGCAGTGCCACAATGTGGGTGTTATGGGGGGAAAGTGTTATTACAGGTAAATATGGTCGGGTTTCTCCTGAAAACCGAGTGACTGGACCTGATTGACTTGTAGCCACATGACTAGTTTAGAGAATTGCTGGATCTTAATGTTACCTATTTGAGCAGGTCCCAGTTATACTTGGAGGCACACCTTCATCTATCTTTGGATTATTGCTTAAACAAGTTGGTGTTGCTGAGTCAGGAGTTGCCTCTTTTAAAAGTCTCTAGTGTTTTAGACTCTTGCTCCTTGGAAGAAAAGCTATGGCAAACCTAAACAGCATATTAAAAAGCAGAGACCTCACTTTGCTGACAAAGGTCCATATAGTCAAAGCTATGGTCTTTCCAGTAATCATGTACAGACTTGAGAGTTGGACCAAAAGAAGGCTGAGTATTGATGCTTTTGAACTGTGGTGCTGGAGAAGACTCTTGAGAGTCCCTCGAACCATAAGGAGATCAAACCAGTTCATCCTAAAGGAAATCCACCCTGAATATTCATTGGAAGGACTGATGCTGAAGCTGAAGCTCCAGTACTTTGGCCATGGGATGCAAAGAGCTAACTCATTGGAAAAGACTGGGAAAGACTGAAGGCAAAAGGAGAAGGGGGTGGCAGAAGATGAGGTGGACACGACGGACATGAGCTTGAGCAAATTCCAGGAGGCAGGGGAGGACAGAGAGGCCTGGAGTGCTGCAGTCCATGGGGTCGCAAAGAGTCCAACACGACTCAGCGACTGAATGACAGATATTTCATCTCAGACATACATCATTTCTACAGTTGGTTGGAATACAAAGTGGAGGGCTTACCTTCTGCAGATGTAATTCAAGTGACTTCGCAGTCATGACAGACTATTTAGGCAGTCCTTTTCCTCCAGGACTGTGTTGGGATTGCTGCAATCCATCATCTGTCTTAGGTGCTGCCTTCGTTGGCTTTAGGAATTATAAATTCCTCCAAGGGGTGCAGGCATGTGGAAGAGAAAGGTGCCAACAGACAGGCCTCTTGGCATCGCAGGTGAGGGGCACTCATGCACTTTGCCATGGCTATTCCTTTTCCCCACAGGGATCTAGAGCCATTCCTTATAATCATGCTTTGAATCACCACTGGAGAGTTAAAACATCTTCCTTTCGATGGGCATAGTGCATTTTTCTTTGCATACCATCCAAATGATTCGTTGTTTATTTGAGATTTTGTAGGAAACTAAGTTTAATGTGGAAAATGGACAAAGGCAATGGGGTTGGGAGCAGAAGGTTTTCCTGGTGGTTTCCTGGTGATTTGGTCATCTCTGTGCCAGAGCAAACCTCAGAACTTGGGAGTTTTAAAAACAACGCTGTCTGACTCCTTCTCCCAGTCCTGTGGGTTGATGGGCTCAGCATGGTGTTCCTTGCTAGCATCTCCCACACAGCTGGAGTCAGGGAGCTGGGGCACGAGTCATGAGGGCCTCTTCCTTTGCACACAGCTGGGCTGGGGTGGACCGGGGTCTAAGAAGGCCTTTCTCTCATCCTGTGGCCTCGCCAGACAGATACAGAGTCCTCACAGACTGGCTGTCTTAGAGGACTCGGAACTCCCCCGTGGCTGCTGGATTTCCCCAGAAGTGTTGATCCAAAAGGCCCAGGTAGAAACTTGAAGGAAACAATATCGTGCAGTTTCCACTGTGATTACTGGGATGTATTCCGTGGTGTTCCACAGTGGAGGGAAGACTAGCTGTCATGCCTGGCCTGTCCCATACAGTTAGGATAGACTTGGATGGTGTTCTGTCTTTTCTAAGTTGGTGTCCAGAAGTGGTGGAAAAAGTGTTTCAATTAATGATGAAATTAGTCTCCTTTGATTTATCATCTACTGTTCTGTCAAGGGAAGCTCTTTAGGTCCAAGGAATGTTATCCTGTAGGAAGTGAGTTAACCATTTCTGCCTAAGCTGAGGGTGGAATTTCAGTAGCACAGAAGGGAATTAAATATTGACACTGATGACTCACAAAACTCCAGTTACTACCTCCCCGCCACCCCAGATGGTTATGGCTCATAAACGTTTGCTGAGGAGGTGTTTTCTCCTCCAATGGAAACAGTTTGGTTTTTTTCTTATTTTAAAAAATAAAACATTATGAGAAAACTCAGAGACTTACATGCAGGAAAATAAATATTATCTACCCATCTGAGTTAATTGTTCATGTACTCTTTAAAACATATTGTTCCATACTACCTACACTCACATGTATCCATGCAAAACCCAGGTGGGATTGCTACCTGCCTTGCTTTCTAAATGATATCACGGGCATCTTATGTTAATGAATGTAGGTGGCAGCAATATATTTAACAGCTGTATAATATCCCAACACATATTTAACTGCTTCTGTTGGTGGAGTTTATTATTTTCTTTCAAGCACTTTGGCAATTATCCTTATTCCTACATCCTTATGCATGAAGCTTATTGTCTTGGAAAGCTTTAAAGAACTGAAGAACCTCAAACACTGTCCCTTGTGCTGAACACCAGCAAGGGGTTTACTTGTTTCACCACAGCTCTCTCCTCCCATTATTCTGCTGCTTGCCCCTCTCCAGGTCCAGTTTTCAACTAAGAGATCAGATCTGTCCAGCAACAAACCCAAATGAGGGATGTGTACTGCTGGGGCCTGCCAACACAATGGTGTCCTGGTGGTCATTCAGGAAATAAGTTGGGGTGTTTATGATTTTCCCAACGAGGGGTCAAACCCGGGTCTCCTTTATTGCAGGAGGATTCTTTATCATCTGAGCCAAGAGGAAAGCCAAACATGTATGTATGTATGTACACACACGCACACACATACACATATTTAAGCAAATATCCCCACTCAGAGTGCTGGTGTTGGTTAAATGCAGGTCCCCCTGTTTTCACTGTAGGATTGCTGAAAAGTATAAAAGTATTATTAAAGGGGAAGAGTGCCCCGATTCATGAAAACCTTTATACCAGTTAGAGCTGAGCAGAGTTTTATCGATTTCAAATGGAATGCTGCTTCAGGGATGTAAAGTGTTGGGTTGGCTTCATGGTGAAGGAAGTGGCATCGCAAGAGCCTCACAGAATGACCTAAAAGAAATCTGCTTTCGAACTCTGTGACTTCCTGTTATCATCTGGGCCCTCATGTGCCTTGCCTTGGCTTTCTTTGCAACGACTCTGCAGACAGAAGCTTCCCGGGAGAGTGGCCTCTCTCCCCACCACAGAAGATGGCCTCAGTGCTTCCTGCGTCTCGCCTCAGTCAGCTGAGCTCAGGGCGGCTCATTTTCCTCCTTTCAAGAGCAAGCCTGTGGCCTGGAAGGCACTGAGTTGTCCATAGATGAGAACGTGCTAAACCACTTGACCTTTTCAGCAGCTGCAGGACTGTTTACTGAGAACATGTGTCCCTTGGCATCTCCAATTTGGCAGCCAGAGAAGGCAGGCTGGTGCCACTGCGTGCTTTGGAAAACTTCTGAACAATTCACAACTTTCCCCGTAAGTGGCTAAATTGGTCTCTCTGGTCAGATAGTGATCTTTGGAAAGACTCTCTTCTCCTTAACTTGTTCACTGGAATCAACAAAAACACTGATTTTGCCAGAGTCTTTGGCTCCCTAAACTATAAACAAGGATAGAATAGATCAATTTCAAGCCACAGACCCAGGACAAGTGGCAGCGTCTGTTTGCAATAGCAGAGAATGTGAATTCTATGCATGCATGTAAGCAATTTCTCGAAAATTAAGGAGCCTGTGAGTTTTAATGTAGCTTATCTGAAGATTCCTTGTATGTACAAAAATATCAATGATTCATAACATACTTTTGCAGGATGCTCTGAGCTGAAATACGACTTGATCACATTCATAAAATGGGTGAAGAATTATTCTGAAACAACGAAAAAAGTTGTTAAGCAGCTGAGCAGAAGATAGAGCTTGAGTCAATGTGGAAACTAGAATTGCTCCAGGCTACAGCCTCGTCTGCCCTTTAAAATCCTGGCTGACCACTCAGTAGCCATGTGACCTTGGACATGTGTCCTCAACTCCCTGCCCTCCAGTTTATTCCATCTTAAAATGGAAATAGTAATAGGATCCACTTTAGAGAGTACTTGTGAGACTTTAGTGAAACGCAACCTGTGAAGCACTTCGTCCAGTGTCTGTCACGTTGGCACTCAGGGAGTTTTTCTTAATGTCCTCCTCTGATTGAACCCTTTTCCAGAAAAGACCATTGAGCAAAAATGTGGGTATTCCAGGCCGTCTAGCCCAGTGCGTCACAAGAATACTTGGCTTTGTCGGCTGAACGTGTGGAAGGATACACTGCAGCCAAATCTCATTTTGTCACAAACAAATGTTTGTAGCTTTCAGTTTGTGCATCAGATTAAAAGCTTTGCTCAGCTCCTCACATCAGTGAGAAAACGATGATAGCTCCATTGGACAAGAAACCGCCTGCAAAGCAGGAGACCCTGGTTCAATTCCTGGGTCAGGAGAATCCACAGGAGAAGGGATAGGCTACCCACTCCAGGATTCTTGTTTCCCTCATGGTTCAGCTAGTAAAGAATCCACTTGCAATGTGGGAGACCTGGGTTTGATCCCTGGGTTGGGAAGATCCTCTGGAGAAGAGTAAAGATACCCACTCGAGGATTATGGCCTGGGGATTTCCATGGACCGCACAGTCCATGGGGTCAAAAAGAATCAGACATAACTGAGCCACTTTGACTTTCCGTTATTCTGCAAACTGTGGTGCTAGAGAAGACACTTGAGAGTTCCTCAGGCTGCAAAGAGATCAACCCAGTGCGTCCCAAAGGAAATCAACCCTGAATATTCATTGGAAGGACTGATGCTGAAGTTGAAGCTCCAATTCTTCAGCCACTTGATGTGAAGAGCCAACTCATTAAAAAAGACCCCAATGCTGGGAAAGATTGAAGGCATTCTTTAGGAGCCTTGCCAAATTCTACTATCATTCAGAAATGCAATCATATTTGCAGCGGGAAAAATATCCCTTTTGCTTCTTTAAACTGTGACAGTGAGTGCTTTTTCAAGTGTCAGACTGAAGGATCTGGGGGCAGGGATGGTGCTAGCCTCCTCAGATACACAGTCATGCCCTGATGAACATGGAAACAATCTTCTGTGTCATATTGAGTCTGACATATAGTGAATGAATGTCTCCTGTGGTCAGAGTAGGTTATGGAAAATGTAAAGATAATATCTTTTGCATGTGAGCTCATTCAGAGTGAAACGCTAACCAAACATTTACTAGGTGTGTGGGGGGTGGGCAGGCAGGGAGAGGTGGGAAGATGTGGTTGGGAAAAGATCCCCTGAAATTCCCCATTTACCCTCTTGTTAATCTGTAAGAGACTTTTGGGCATTCTCATATGGAAACTTCAGAAGCAGATAGAAATATTTTAAGATGTGTAATACACATGGGCTACTTACATGAGTTTCCTTGTGAGCAGAAACAGCGAAGTTCTGCACTGTTCTTTGGTTCTTAGCAAAAGTTAAAAGGGGAAATAATACTTTACCATATGGCTTCTAAGTGGTGTAGAAGTAACTGATTTGCAAGCAACGAGCAATGCAAAAGCACTGCCTCGATCTTTCCCATGATATTTCAAAGGTCAGCGGTCAGCTTTTTACCAGGGATTTGATAATCCTTAATCTGGGAAACAGTCCTGCAAACTGAGCAAACTTCTTCCCCCATATCCCAAGAATTAGTTCTTTTGAGGTAAGAAGTGGCCCAGCTCATAGGAAATAGAATCGTCATCTTGATGTATTTTTCATGGGAGAAAGAACTACATCTGTTTCAAATTGTAAAGTTATCTCCAGTAAGATGTTCTGATTTTACAAAACCACAGTGAGGTACCATCTTATGCCAGTCAGAAGGGCTGGTATCGAAAAGTCTACAAACAATAAATGCTGGAGAGGGTGTGAGAAAAGGGAACCCTCTTACACTGTTGGTGGGAATGCAAACTAGTACAGTGCAGTGTGAAGATTCCTTAAAAAAACCTGGAAATAGAGCTGCCATATGATCCAGCAATCCCACTGCTGGGCATACACACAGAGGAAACCAGAACTGAAAGAGACATGTGTACCCTACTGTTCATCACAGCACTGTTTATAATAGCCAGGACATGGAAGCAACCTAGATGTCCATCAGCAGATGAATGGTTAGAAAGCTGTGGTACACACACACAATGGAGTATTACTCAGCCATCAAAAAGAATGCATTTGAATCAGTTCTAACGAGGTGGATGAAGCTGGAGCCTATTATACAGAGTGAAGTAAGCCAGAAAGAAAAATACCAGTACAGTATACTAACACATATATATGGAATTTAGAAAGACGGTAATGATGACCCTGTATGTGAGAGAGCAAATGAGACACAGGTGTGTAGAGCAGACTTCTGGACTATGTAGGAGAAGGTGAGGGTGGGATGATTTGAGAGAATAACATTGAAACATGTATTATCATATGTGAAATAGATCGCCAGTCCAGGTTTGATGCATGAGACAATGCACTGGGAGAACGCTGAGGGAGGGAGGTGGGGTAGGGGTTGAGGATGGGGAACACATGTACACCCGTGGCTGATTCATGTCAATGTATGGCAAAACCACCACAATATTGTAAAGTACTTAGCCTCCAATTAAAAAAAGAAAGAAAGAAAAAAAAAGATGTTCTGATTTTAGTGGTTCACTGAGAGTATAGTGCATTCTTTTAAAAAAAATGAGTCTGTGTCTGTGTATCAGCAGCATTGCCAGTAATAATATCTATACAATGAAAACTATATGCAGCTTGTTTGGGGCTCAGTGGTAAAGAATCTGCCTGCAGTGCAGGAGACCTGGGTCTGATGCCTGGGTCAGGAAGATCCCCTGGAAAAGGGGATGACCACCCAGTCCAGTATTCTTGCCTGGGAAATCCTGTGGATGGAGGAGCCTGGTGGGCTGTAGACCATGGGGTTGCAGGCATCAGCCGAAACTTAGCAACTAAACAACAGAAGCAGCCTGTTTGTAGACCTGTGGACACAGAGAAAAGACCACCTGGGCACCAAGTGGTCTGCTGAAACTGACACATACCCTCCAGTGAATCGTGACACAGATTCCCAGCCTTACAACTTCCTACAACGACTTACCGGGAACAGATACCCACTGTCTTCCTCGGCCTCGTGGGCCTGAGGGGCCTCACTGGTACTGAATGGACAGCTCTGGACATGGCCGGATCGGGCTTCAGGACCTATGAGGGGCTCCAAAGGGGCTGCAGGTGAGACAAAACACAAAA
>SJYC01012876.1:0-42278 GCA_006408675.1 Madoqua kirkii | reverse complement strand
GGCTTCTCTGTCCTTCACTATCTCCCAGGATTTCTTCAAACTCAGGTACTGGGGCGTCCCAGGCCTGTCTCTTATACACATCTGGTGTGCGGGAACAACACTGTCAATCAAGAATCCCATATCTAAGAAAACTATCCTTCAGAAATGAAGGCAGGGGGCGCCCCTGGCTGTCCAATGGTTCAGACTCCACACTTCCAGTGCAGAGGGTGCAGGGCCAGTCCTTGCTTGGGGAATTAAATTCCACAAGCTTTGGGGCCAAAAAATTGAGAGCAAATTAAGATACTCCTAGATAAAAGCAATGGCACCCCACTCCAGTACTCTTGCCTGGAAAGTCCCATGGATGGAGGAGCCAGTAGGCTGCAGTCCATGAGGTCATTAAGAGTCGGACACGACTGACCGACTTCACTTTCACTTTTCACTTTCCTGCATTGGAGAAGGAAATGGCACCCAGAATCCCAGGGACAGCAGAACCTAGTGGGGTTGTACAGAGTCGGACACGACTGAAGCAACTTAGCAGCAGCAGCAGATAAAAGCTGAGAGTGTTCATCACCACTAGATCAGTCCTCCAAGTCCTTCAGGCTGAAATAAAGGACCTTAGATAGTATCTCAAAGTGATAGGAAGAAATAAAGATCTCTGGTAAAGGTAAACACATAGACAATTATAAAAACACATAGTATTGCTGGAATTTTGGTTTGTAACTCCACTTTTTATCTTTATATGATTTAAAAAGCTAATGAATAAGAAACAATTATTAGCCTGTTTTTGGACACACAATGCATAAAGATGTAATTTCTAGCAGCAACTATGAAAGGTGTGGTAAAAAAAAATTTGATAGGACACTATTGAATTTAAAAAGATATAAATTTGAATTAGCGTTTTTAAACTTTGGGATGCAATCCTAAATATCCCTAACTGTTTTGGGTATTACTGACATCTTAACAGTATTAAGTCTTCCAGTCCATGAACACTGGCTGGGCTCTCATTTACGTCTTCTTTAATTACTTTCATCAGTGTTTTGTAGTTTCTACTGTACAAGTCTTTCATCTCCTTGGTTAATTCCTAAGTATTTTATCCCTTTTGATAATGTTGTAATTGGAATTGTGCTTTATTTCCTTTTCAGACTGTTCATTGTTAGTGTATAGAAATGAAACAGATTTTAGTGTGTTGACTTTGTATTCTGCTACTTTGCCGAATTAATTTATGAGTTCTAATAGTTTGTCTATTGTTTGTTTTGGTGGATTCTTAGCGTTTTTACTTGCTTAATTGCTCTGGCGAGAACTTCCAATACTATGATGAGTAGAGGTGTTGACAGCAGAGCAGCTTGCCTGGTTTATGGTCCTAGAGGAAAAGTTTTCATTCATTCCCATCAACCTACCCTTTTCATTTATCTCTTTTATTATGTTAGGGTAGTTTCCTTCTTTTTTAAGAAAGAAGGCTTATTTCTTTAAGGCTGCGCTGGGTCTTTGTTGCTGCCCCAGGGCTTTCTGCAGCGGAGGTGGCCAGGGGCTACGCTCCGTTGTGCGGAGGGCTTCTCACTGCAGCCGACGGCTTCTCACTGCAGTGGTCTCTCTTGCTGGGAACACGGGCTCTAGGTACGTGGGCTTCAGCGGCTGCGACTCACAGGCCGAGCTGCCCTGGGCATGTGTGATCTTCCCAGACCAGGGACTGTGCCTGTTCTTGCGTTGTCAGGCGGATTCTTCACCACTGAGCCACCAGGAAAGCCCCTAGGTAGTTAACTTCTATTCCTACATTGTCACTTGTTTTCAACATGAAAAAGTGTTGAATTTTACCAGATGCTTTTTATGCATTATGCTTATACATTATATTTATGCATTATGTACTGTGTAGATGTTTTCCTTCATTCTGTTAATATGGTATACACTCACCAATTTTTGTGTTGAACCATCATTTCATTCCAGGAAGAAATCTCACTTAGGCCTGATGTATAATCCTTTTAGGGGGCTTCCTGGGAAGCTCAGCTGATAGAGAATCCGCTTGCAAAGCAGGAGACCCCAGTTCGATTCCTGAGTCGGGAAGTTTCTGCAAAGCAGGAGACCCCAGTTCAATTCCTGGGTCGGGAAGTTTCCCTGGAGAAGGAATAGGCTACCTACTCCAGTGTTCTTGGGTTTCCCTGGTGGCTCAGCTGGTAAAGAATCTGCCCGCAATGCGGGAGGCCTGTGTTCGATCCCAGGGTTGGGAAAATCCCCTGGAGGAGAGCATGGCAACCCACTCCAGTATTTTTGCCTGGAGAATCCCATGGACAGAGGAGACTGGTGGGATACAGTCCGTGGGGTTACAAAGAGTCAGATATGACTGAGTGACTAAGCACATAATCATTTTAATATGGTTCTGAATTAGTACATTAGCATTTTATTGAGGACTTTAGCTTCAATGTTCATAAGGATGGTTTTGCGAAGAATTAGATTAGTTCTTAGGTAGATATTTGGTTGGGTTAACCAGCAGAGCCGTCAGGTCTGGAGCTTTCACTGCTCGGAGATTCTGTGTTTCTGATTCAGTCTCCTCATCAGCCATAGGTCTATGCGGACTTTTATTCTTGGCGACTTAGTCTTGGCAGGCTTTGCGTTTCTTCTGCCGTTGTTCTGTTGCTAAATCATGTCTGACTCCTTGTGACCCCATGGACCCCAGCATGCCAGGCTTCTCTGTCCTTCACTATCTCCCAGGATTTCTTCAAACTCAGGTACTGGGGCGTCCCAGGCAGCGCTAGTGGGAAAGAACCCACCTGCCAATGCAGGAGATGTAAGAGACTTGGGCTTGATTCCTAGGTCGGGAAGATCCTCTGGAGGCAGGCGAGTCAGTTCACTCCAGCATTCTTGCCTGGAGAATCCCATGGACAGAGGAGCCTGGCAGGCTTCAGCCCATAGGGTTGCACGGAGTTGGACATGACTGAAGTGACTTAGCACAGCAAGCATGTCCAATGAGTCAGTGATGCCCTCCAACCATCTCATTCTGTTGCCCTCTTCTCCTCCTGCATCAGGGCCTTTTCCAATGAGTCAGCTCTTTCCTCAGGTGGCCCAAGTTTTGGAGCTTTAGCTTCAGTATCAATCCTTCCAGTGAATATTGAGGGTTAATTTTCTTTAAGATTGACTGGTGTGATCTCCTTGCAGTCAGAGACTCTCAAGAGTCTTCTCCAATGCCACAGTTCAAAAACATCAGTTCTTTGGTGCTCTGCCTTCCTTATGGTTCACCTCTCACATCCATACATGACTATTGGAAAAACCATATCTTTGACTAGACAAACTTTTGTTGGCAAAGTTATGTCTCTGCTTTTTAGTATGCTGTCTAGGTTTGTCATAGCTTTTCTTCCAAGGAGCAAGTGTCTTCTAACTTCACAGCTGCAGTCACTGTCTGCAATGATTTTGGAGCCCAAGAAAATAAAATCTGCTCGTTTCCATCTTCTCCCCATTTATTTGCCATGAAAATGATGGGACTGAATGCCATGATCTTCAGTTTTTGAAAGCTGAGTTTTACACCAACTTTTTCACCTTCATCAAGAGGCTCTTTAGTTCCTCTTCAATTTGTACCATTATAGTATTATCATCTGCATATCTGGTTATTTCTCCCAGGAATCTTGATTCCAGCTTGTGCTTTATCCAGCCTGGCATTTTGCATGATATACTCTGCATATAAGTTAAATAAGCAGGATGACAATATACAGCCTCGACATACTCCTTTCCCAATTTGGAACCAGTTCATTGTTCCATGTCTGGTTCTAACTGTTGCTTCTTGACCTGCTTACAGGTTTCTCAGGAGGCAGGTGAGGTGATCTGATATTCCCATCTCTTTACGAATTTTCCACAGAACTATGTTTCTAGGAACATACATTTCATCTAGGTTATCTAGTTTGTTTGTACAGTTATGCACACTGCTGTTATGGACCATTTCTATGGATGATAATAGTATTCCCATTTCCATTTCTGATTTTAGTTAATTTGAAAATTCTCTATTTTTTTTCTTATTCATTCCAGCTAAAAGTCTATCAGTCAGTTTTGTTGATCTTTTAAAAATAGCAACTTTGGTGCTGGGGGGTGGGGGGTAGTTAAGGAATTTGGGGGGGTCGTGTACAGTCTGCTACATTTAAAATGGATAACCAACAAAGACCTGTAACACTTGGACTCTGCTCAGTGTGCCAGCCTGGATGGGACGCAGTTTTTGGGAGAATGGATACATGTATATGTGTACTTGAATCCCCTCACTCTTCACTTAAAACTACCACAACTTTGTTAATTGACTATACCCCCAAAACATTTTTGGTGTTAAAAATAAAAATTAAAAAGAACAGAAAAACAGGCAACTTGGGGCTAATTTTTTTCTGTTATCTTCCTATTCTCTGTTTCATCTCTGCTCTGGTTTCTATTACTTCCTCCCTCCCATTATTTCATTTGTACCTTTTCCAGTACCTTAAATTCTGAAGTTAGGCTGTTGACTTGAGATTTTTCTTAATGTAAGCACGTATAGCTGTAAACCTCCTTCTTAGTGCCGCTTTGCTGTGTCTCTGAGGTTCTGGTATGATGTGTGTGGTTTATTTTTATTTAGGCCACACTGCAGGGATGCAGGACCTCGGTCCTCTGACCAGGGATCAAACCCGTGCCCACTTCAGTGGAAGCATGGAGCCCTCACCACTGGACCACCAGGGAATTCCTCTATTTTAAAAATCATTTGTCTCTAGGCATTTCTTAATTTCCCTGGGTTTCTTTGATCCATCAGATGTGTAAGAGCATTTTAATTTTCACAGCCTTTTTCCTCCTGGTTTTACTTCTGCTACTGGTCTCTAACTTTATTATGGTCAGAAGAGATACTTTGCTGATAGACTTAATCCTATGAACAGAGGAGCCTGGTGGGCTACAGTCTGTAAATTCGAGAGTCAGACATGACTGAAGCAACTTAGCACATATGCAAGACAGTGTCCTAAACATGGTTTATCCCGAGAATATTCTATGTGCACTTGAGAAGAAGGTGTATGCTGTTGTTGGGTATGGCGTTACGTATTTATTCATCACATCGATCTGGGTTGTTAGATCTTCTATTTCTTGCTTGTTCTATCCATTACTGACAGCAGGGTATAGAAAGCCTCCAGCTACTACTATAGGTCCTCTATTTCTCCTCCGATTCTGTCAGTTTTTCCTTCATACATTTTGCTGGTCTGTTATTAGGTGTGTAATTATTCATCTTGTATTGAAACTCTTTGCACACAGTCTGTCTCACACTTTTTTGATTTAAACTCCATTTTGTCTGACATTAGTATAGCCACCCCTTATTTCTATTATCGGGGAACATCTTTTTCTTTCAATCTTTTTGTGTTTGGATCTCAGGTGTGTCTTTTGTAGATGGCTTGTTGCTGGGTCATGTGTGTTTATTTATTCATTCTGCCGATATCCATCTTTTGGTCGGGCAGCTTAATTCATTTAAAGTATTACTGGTAAGTGGGGACTATGGGGTCGCAGAGTCGGACACGACTGAAGTGACTTAGCAGCAGCAGGGCCTTAATTCTGTCATCGTGCTGCTTGTTTTCTTCCTGTATGTCTCACAGCTTTTTGTTCTTCGCTTCCTGCCTGCATTACTAGTGTCTTTTGCATTTGAAAAACTAATTTTTGCAATTAAATGCTTAAATTTCTTTTGCAGCTTTTTTGGCCACACTTTACGGCATGTGAGATCTTAGATCACTAACCAGGTATCAAACCTGTGAGCCCTACACTGGAACCACAGTTTTAACCACTGGACGCCAGGGAGATCCTCATTGCCGTGTATCTGCAGCTGTTTTCTTTTGTGGTTATCATGGGCACTACGTGTAACACCCTTAAGTTACAACACTCTAACTTGAATTTACAGTTTTCACTAACAGAATCTCCTCTCCTTTATAGCTTTACCCTGCCCTCTATCCCTAACCAGTGTCTGCTGATGTCACAAAGTAACATCTTTATACGGTGTGAAGTAGCTCAGTCATGTCCAACTGTTTGTGACCCTGGGACTGTTGCCCACCAGGATCCTCTGTCGATGGGATTCTCCAGGCGAGAGTACTGGAGTGGGTTGCCATTTCCTTCTCCAGGGGATCTTCCCGACCCATGGATCAAACCCAGGTCTCCCGCATTGCAGGCAGGTGCTTTAACCGCTGAGCCAGCGGGGAAGCCAAGGCGTAGTGCCCTCAAACATAACACAAACCAGTTATACTACTAGCTTTTAGGTTAATAATCGTTTTTAATGTATCATTTTCTTAAATCACATAGAAAATTATTACATTAACAATGCTAGCTTTTGTAATATTTAATGTACCTTTGTTGGAACTGTTTGCTTTATTATCTAGCGTCCTTTAGTTTTACCCTGCAGGAATCCCTCAAGCATTTCTTGCAAGGCCCTCAGCTTTTGTTTATCCAGGAATGTCTCAATTCCTCCGTTTTGAACAGTTTTGACAGTACTGTATTCTTGGTTGACAGGCTTTTTCTTTCAGCATTTTAAAAGTAGATCAACTCGCTGCCTTCTGGTCTCCGAGATTCCTGATGCAAAACCTGTGCTATTGGGGCCCGGTAGGACTTGCTTCTCTCTATGCCTTCAAGATCTCTGTACCTTTCTGATGGTCTCTGGCAGCTCTGTTTATCTTACTTGGAACTTAAGTCTCTTGGATGTTTGTGGAGCCTCATTCATTTACTTGGGGACCTTCTCACCCATTATGTCTTCAAATATTCTCGCCCTTTTAGCTCTCTCTTCCCCTTCTGAGACTCCCACAATACACATTACTCTTCATGGTGTTTCACAGGTCACTTAGGTTCTATTTAAAAGATTTTGTCAGTAATTTCCATTGGCCTATCTTTAGTTTCCTGACTCTTGTGTGTACCCAAATGCTGCCTTAAATCCCTCTAGTGAATTTCTCATTTTAGCTACTGTACTTTTCAATACACCATTATTTTTTTTGACAGTTTTTTAAGACATCATCTTCCTGACTTTCTCCACATCTTTAGCTCTTTGATGTCCCTTGTGTTGTTACCTACAGCCTGGTCACCAATCTTTTCTTTCACATCAAATATTACGCTTAAGTCTCTGTCTGGTTCAATCATTAGGTCTCCCAAGTGGCCCAGAGAATGTCACTGAACTCCTGGATTCCTCCACTCTGCATCCTCTCAGGAAACTGTCACTGACAGTCACTCACAGATGCTACCCACAACTCTGCAAGGCCACCTCGATCAAGTAACCTCCAGCAGCTTCCCAAAGGCAAATTGTGCCTCCAGTAGACGGCAAGATCGCCTCAGCAGGACCCATGTCCTGTCTCCTCTTGCCTCCTACACAGGAAAACTGAAGTGCTGGTCACTCAACCGAAGGGCAGAGTCCATCTGCTGTTAAACTGGTGGGATGAGGTGGCTGGTGAGCAAATGTCCTTTACAGAGAAATTAGGTTCCAGTGAAAAGCAACCTGTTCTAGGTATCTCCAAGGACTAGGATTTCTCTGGTTCCAATCACAAATTCCCATTGTGAGATAGCCTTTGGCAGTGGTGTTTAAAATCCACACTCCCCCAGCCCTTCACTCCCAGGTGCATCTGACTGGAGCTGCCACTGAAGCTCACAGTACTGGAAATCAACCTGACAAATGCTAAGACCAGTGGAGCCCATCACATCTGAACCGGTTCGTCTGGAAAACTAGGCATTAAGCTGCTTCAGCAGAAGCCCGACTGCTTGAAAAAACCAAATAGAGTTTTGGTGCAGCCCTGCAGGGCCGGAGAACTCATGGGTAGTGGAGGCAGCCAAGAGGAACCCCGAGAGCAGGAGACAGGTGAGCAGCACCCTGAAGGAAATGTTCTTTCTTGCCTAGATGCCTAGTTGATATCATGTGTCCACAAGGCTGGACCTGCGATCTTTGGATCTGTGCAAGGCCAGGCTTGTGACCGTCATAAACCCTTGGGAAACCCGTCTTCCCCAGCCATGACTTTGGGTTGTCACCAAATTGACTTGACTACTCATGACTGCTGATCACATCTGAAACTCCTCTCCTTTGCTCTGTGAAGAATCTAACCCTGCAACCACTTGATGGCCGCTTCTGACCTGAAGGTCCTAACTGAAGAACTATGTTCACTCAGGCTCTGAAACCCTTCCTGGGTGCTGCCCTTACCCCAGACAGATCTCTGTCTCAAGGGAAAATCCCATTACTCCCGCACTTCCAGATTCTGCTGCAGGTGGGACTGGGGTTTGGGGTTGTTAATCCTTCCAACTTGACACTATGCCCTTAGAATAGCCAAGTTGCTTGGGGACCCCAGCCTTCCTGAGACAATGTGCATCCTCCTCTGACCAGTCTACCCTTGAGGCAGGATACAAATGCAATTCCATCTCTGCAGCTTGTAGACATTCAGTCCTCCAGGGCTCAGCTTCCAGGTCAACCCTGTCCTCTCCTCCGGCCTCATCACCACCAGGAACTGCGTTCAGCCAAGAGGAGCGTCTGCTTTTCACAAATGCTCCCCTACTTAGTTCTACCAGGAAAATGACTCTTTGAAACACTACCTCTTAAAGACATTCCTCAACGTCCCAATCACTCCCTCCCTCTTCCAGAGTTCCACCTCTGTCCTACTTGAAGTGGACACAGGGGCCCTGGCGGCTGAGTGGTAAAGAATCCACCAGCCAATGCCAGGGACTTGGGTTCAATCCCTGGTCTGGAAAGATGCCACATGGCCAGGAGTAACTAAGACCAAGCACCAGAACTACTGAGCCCACCTGCTGCCAGCTAGCGAGCCTGGGCACCTGGAGCCCACCTGGCACTAGAGAAAGACCACGTGCAGCAATGAAGACCACATGCAGCATTAACTAACCCTTTGAGCAGGGACAAAGCTGGAGCAAGTGGGAAGTGCAGGCCAGCACAGGTAGGGCGCGGGAGGCTGGCACTGGAAGCACCGATACTGAAGCTCCAGTGTTCTGGCCACCTGATGTGAGGAGCTGACTCACTGTCGACTCTGATGGTGGGAATGACTGAAGGTAAAGGAGGGCGGCAGAGAACGAGATGGTTGGATGCCGCCACCAATTTCAATGGACATCAGTTTGAGTAGACCTGGGAGAGTGAAGCACAGCAAAGCCTGGTGTGCAAGAGCCCACAGTGCGGCAGAGCTGGCTGAACACAGCAATGAACAACAAAGAACTGGCAGTCTGATTTCTGAAGACCCCTTTATTGGGCTTGGGCTAGAATACAGACCCTGAACTTGAGCTCCCAACCTATGAACAAAGGGCTCAAAAGGACAAATCCTGGAGGCTGCGCACTGGTCAGCTGTACCAACTTCAGCAAGTCTTTAAGAGGTGTCCTTTGTGGAATGGCCTATACAGAGTCCTGGGGATAGAGAAGATGTAAGCATGACTCAGTTTAGCAAACGCAGAACACAAGCCACACGATGGCTGCGAGGCAGAGATTCAAGGCTACGCTGTTCTGGTACTGAGGGCACTCTGAAGCTTCGGATGGTCAGGCACGGCTGAAATTCGCACAACCACTGAAACTGACACCGCAGACACTGGACAAGCCGGCATTTTGGAGCTGTTCTTGGAACACTGGCAGGTGAATGCTAGCAATCAAGTTCCTTGGGTAAGGTTTGCCTGGTAAATTTTAAACCAGTAAGAGTTTGGTTTCATTAAAAGTAAAATTTACTTAAAATTTAAGTAGATTCCAGCAGAATCTTGTGTGGGCCTCGCCCATGTTATCTACGCTCTACAAGACATGGGAGCCAGACTAGCTGAGTGACCGTGGGGTAATACATCTCAGATACCACAAAGACTGAGCTAACTCATAAAATGGAGAAGGCTCATCCACACCAGCACCCTTTTGCTGTTTTTCTCTACTCTTGGGAAGGCCAGCTTTTAAGTTGCGTCCAGGTCAAATGCTTAGTGCATTAAACAGTGGGAAGCAATCCTAACACAGCTGATGGAGCACACACTGGATTTCAGAGAATACCACTTCTCTCTCAAACCTTTAGGACCGACCCCACATAGACCTTTCAAGTTCATTAACCTCAGAGAATTTTAGAAACATTCCTTTCTTAACTAAAGAGAAATGCTCTACCGCTATTTAACTACATACTTGATCCACCTAAAGTCACTAATCAAATAAGAAATCAGATGAAGGCAGATTTTTTCAGTTTCTAATCAATTTGAGATACAGTTAGGAACACAAGATCTAAGGAAAGCCATTATAATTAGCAACATGTGTTTTCTGAGTAGGGACACAAGGGCACAAAGAACATCCAACACAAATTTGAAGCAACATCTACCAAAAGGGAGTTTTCAATTCTCCTTTATAAACAAAAACTCAGGTTAATATTAAAGCAGAGACAAAAAATAATTTTAACATTGTTTTAATCAAATAACAGCTGTTTGAAACAGGAAATTTTAAGACAGTTGAATAGAGCAAAGTGAAAGATCACTCTATCAGAGGATAGCTGCTATGAATAAATTCCTTACTATGTGTATTTGAATCCCATTTTAAGTTTGGCACTAGACTGAACACTGGTCTAAGCCGAAATTTTCTCTTTAGTGTTTTAGAAGCCCTGAATGAAATCCTTCAGATTTAAAGGGGGTGGGGGGCGAGGGAAAAAACCCTTCTATAACAGAACCTCATTAGCTTGATAATGGGTATCCTGAATGCAACTTGGTACTCCCCCAAATTTCAGAAAATGGCCAAGATTTATAAAAGCCTCTTCTCTTTGGTGTGACAAAGCACCTTCCCTCCACATAGACATATGACTCCTTCAATCGCAACAAAATCTATTAAAAAAAAAAAAAAAAAGACAGCTGGAGACCACTGTGTATCTCCCCAGTGAGAATGCCAGTGTTTTTCCCTTAAAGTATCAAGCTAACAAGGTTTTATTATACCAGATTGTATAATTTCAATGTGAAAAAAACTTATATATATTTGTTAACATCTTGTAATCTATGAGATGGATCACAAAGAGATGAATGATAAGCCAGTGTTCCAAACAAAATTCACTCCATGCATTTGATTCCCACACTCTATTTTGTGTAAATTTGTACCTTCAAGACTTCTAAGATGTACTCATAAGCCCTTCTGTCAAGTGAGTTTAGATCAACAAATTGGGCAAGCAATTCCCAATGATTTTATTTCCAAATCTAAAGCCTAGGATGGGCTGGGCCAGGCCCTAGTTGCCATCACCAGTCTTCTTGGGTATCTCACTATATTCAGTATGAAATAAAAACACACCAAGTCTTACACCAAAATACAGGCTATGACTTAGAAACATGCTTTTAGCTTTTTTTTTTAAATAACACATTTTTGGGGGGCTGTGGCAGGGACTTTGAGACACAGTTAATAATTATTTTGGCAAGATAGCAACAAAACCCAAAAAAGCATAAGTTATGTATCCAAATGCAAAAATAAGAAGAACCATAGTATCCAGGGAAAAATTCACACTGAACAAAAGATACAGTATGTCTAAATATTCTGAAACTGTAATTTGAATCAAGAGTAAATGCTGAGAAGTTACGCTCAGTTTTTGCTTGATATTAATTGCATCTTTTCCGGTTTCCCTCAAATAAAATCATAGCTTATTAGTATTTAATCACTCCCCCATATTTCCATTTTCTTTCAGTATAAAGCAACAGCTACATACACATAATAAAATGCTTTCATGTTAATGTAATAATTCCCTGGCTCATCCAACGTGCAATGCATATGACTTCGAGACTACAATTTGGGCCAAGTATAGACTTTTAAAAAAACAAACACAATTCAAGTTTTAAAACCTGCTCTTAAAACTTATAGGACACTCAGGCCTTTTAGCTTCTGAGTAAGATAAAGGTGTTGCACTGTCATCTGATTATCTGTCCACCTTGGCACGGGAAGGATACACATTATCAGATGCCAATTTCAAGGACTAGAGAGAAGACTTAAAAAGCACTATGTATTTCTTAATGACCGAGTAAGGTATTTATAAGTTTATGTTCACATTCTGCTAAAGGACCTCTTTAAGTCTCGGCACCTAATATCTAACAGGCTCCAAGAATCCTATTAGGTTAAATGATAGTGTGACACTTTAAAAGGAGCCAATTATTTCAGCTTACTTAAGCCATTCAGAGTCAAAAATCTGAAGAATGACCAAAATCAAATCTTTATTTTTTAGAACTGTATAAATGTGATCCAAATGTGTCCACCACTAATTTTTCAAAAAGAAACATGCTATAAATAAGCAAACTACACCTGCTCACTGGTATGTGTATGGACTCCCTAGATGTCTTATTGGGTTTAAATACAGACCACTCACAGCAATACATTTTTAGTAGAAAAGTGTAGCATGATGTTAAGCCATTTTAGCTTCTGCACATTCATGTTGCACTTCTGGCCAATGATGCAAGAAGATTCTCAGCATCACACTGTTAAGCTGGGCTGCACCCACCCCTTAAATAGCATCAATATCAATGTCGTCATCTTTGTTGTCAGACTTTACAGCTTCAACTTTCGGTACACTGGCAGTCTTTGAATACACCACCTGGTAAAACAGAAGATTTTTCATTGCCAACTTTTATCCCAGTAAAACTGCTCATAAAAACAATAGTTAGTGGTCAACAAAGGAGAAAAAATACCTAGGAACAGCTATTTGTTCATGAAAAATTTTGAATTTATGTAAAAACTAAGTTAACACTCTACATTTACAGATCCCTATATACTGAGGTGGAACAAACCCTCCCTTTGAGAACCCTATTTGAAATCATGATGTCTAGGGGTAGGAGAGATTTCTAGCACCTTTTCTATTGATATGATTCCCTTCCTAATTACGTTTAATTTGCAATTATCCAATATTGGCACTTTATCATTCTCAAACACCGCTAACACGGTATTTAACAATTTCCCCAGTGTTTACCTCAATATTCTCATCTTCATCATCATCTTCACCACCAGAAGATTCTTCCTCTGCTTCCTTCAACCATTTTATAAAAGGTTCTGCTTTAACACGAATCTCTTTGGCAAGTTCTTTTGAGACATATTTCTTAGAGGTCTGAAAAACATTTAGTAAAACTTCCAAACAACTGAACAGTAACTTGAGTTGTACATAATTGCCTATACCCATCCTCTGAGGAGACTGGAACACATACTCATCTCAAACTCAACAGATTTAACATATTCAGCAAAGAGCAAAGATTTTCTTTGGATATTAAGCTACCATGGTGGGGATCACCCTACAGATTATAACAGTCAAGCAAGTAGAGACTAGGTGTTAGAATATTCCCCACCTTTTCTGACCAGCTAATGATGACCTCTTCCTCCAAAAGGTCTGCATCATACATCTCCTTCAAGATATGTGGAATCTTGGAAATGAGCTGAGGTTGATGCATTGCTACCACACACTCCAAACCATGAAGAAGGTACCGCTGAGCTTTTTTGTTGTTGTGACAAAACTGCAAATAGATATTCTTGGCGTTAACAAGCTTTCTTAGATGTGATGGCCCTATAACAGTAAGAAGTCAATGCTTAAAGATTTCTGATTTACTTCACATATATGGGACCACATGTAGCATTTTCCAGATACTTTCATGCTTGTTAAGGTAGGTCAGTTATTTCCATTTTTTCAGGATGACAGAATAAATGGGAAGTTGAAATGGTGTTTCCAAAGTCACACATCTGCAAATCTCACTATGAACATAGAACAATTTGCTTACTCGTAAGAAATGGCGCCTGTATTTCTTAATTTGTTCCCTAATCTTCTCATTAAAAAGAACTTCAGTCAAAACAAGAGGGCCCATGGCTTTTACATCCAGTCTTTCTGCTTCAGCTACAATCTCTTTGTCAGACGAGTCAATAATACCTTCTTCTTTCTTTTTCTGCAAATAAAAGGAAGCAAGTTAAAAAAAAAAAAGGCAGCAATTCAGGGAGGTAGACGCACACTCTGCACTGCCCTGGGGCTTCCCTGGTGGCTCAGATGGTGAAGAATCTGCCTGTAATGCAGGAGGACATGGATTTCATCCCTGGGTTGGGAAGATCCCCCCGAGAAGCAAAGTTACCCACTCAGGACTAGACAATTCCACAGAGCCTGGAAGGCTGCAGTCCACGGGGTCACAAAAGAGTTGCACACGACTTAGTGACTAAGCACAAATACACACTTGCCAAAAACAGTGTCTGGAACCACATTCAAAATTTTTTGAACAAACAGCTTAAGGTAATAAATATCTAGCAAAAGCTCAAGGCTTGGTAGAAGCTGACTTACTGATCAATGAAATCTTTTTACCTTAACAAAATCAAACAGGATGTTGACTCGCTCTTCAATAGTCCTTTCCAAATCATCACTGAGGGTTAAAACTTTTGCATGGTCACTGATTTCATCCATTCTACGCCTTTGAGCTTCCTCTGTTGTATCCTCCCCCCAGTCATCATCCTCCTCTTCTTCCTGTTTTTAAGAACAAAAACGCTTGGCCAAAAACAGACCTTAAAGGTGTAAAAAAAATATATATATATCTAGATTTCTAGTGAAATTATCATTTTCTCACTCAATTTCTATTTACTTCTCATCAACCAATAAGCACCTGGAACACAGTGTACTGGTACACTGGTCACAGAAAAGCAGTTTGTTTCTGCCGACCTCAACCAAAGGTCACTTCACACCAATTTTAGTGCCCACTGCCCCCCTCAAACTTTGCACTCACCACAGCATGTGGAGGAGGACTGATTTCATTTGGTGGTGGTGGTGGTGGTGTCTCACTGGTAGAAACAGAGCCATTCTCCTTGTCTTTGCCCTTTCTATTTTTCTTTTCCTTTTCTTTTTTTCCTGTACTACTGTCACTATTCTCTATACAGATAAAAAGGAAAGTTTAGTACCATGAGTTATATACCTTATTGTCCACCATTAACATTTAAAACCATCCCCTCAGAAAACCACAGAAAATGCTACCTATAATTCTAAAAGAGTTCATAAATCAAATTCACCCACTGTTTCATAGGTAAGCAACTGAGTCTAAGAAAGAAAACCTAGTAAGTATCAGTGGTATTAGCTGTTTTAGTAAAATTAAGAGTTGGATATCATGTACGCAACAATGAAAAAAAGACCACAAAGTGACACCTCAGTGGATCAAGGTGGCACTCATGACCCTCTCTTTTCCACTCCTCACAAACTGATAAACAAGGGTATTCTCAACTAGGCTTCAGCCAAAAACTAGAACTGTGTTTAAGTCTATATAACGGCTAGTCTCACAGAAAAGAGAACACCGGAATAG
The DNA here is from genome assembly GCA_006408675.1 of Madoqua kirkii. Lineage (NCBI taxonomy): Eukaryota > Metazoa > Chordata > Mammalia > Artiodactyla > Bovidae > Madoqua > Madoqua kirkii. Next base: position 27,086 of record SJYC01012876.1, on the reverse strand, counting down.
GTTAGACTTTCTTGCTATAGCAAGCTCAAATTGTGTCAGACGATTTTGCTTATCTGCCACAGAGTGTTGCTTGCATGCTCTAAAGCCACTCTGGCCTACTGAGCCAAGGCCCTAACGTACAAATGAGTATTCCAGAAGCGTCCATGGGGATGCAAAGAGTCCGACTCAGAGTTAGCAACTGAACAATTCCAGAAGTAGATCTTTTACTATGACCCCATCACAATTTGTCCAATATTTCATACATCCTAAGATGTCTTAAAAATTGAGGATATAGTTGAGTTTAATGGTAGCCTGTACTTGACCTTTAATAGTACATACAACAGCAGGTTTATCAAACAGTTGACCTTTGAACATAAGTTGAAACCACACAGATCCATTTACATGGAGTTCCCCGCACCGCCCCCGCCCCCAATAATTACACACTACAGTACTACACTATTCACTGTTGGCTGGTTGACCCTTGTATACACAGGGCTGACCTTATTGTTATAAGCAAACTTTCACCTGCACAGGTGTTCAAGGGTTAACCTTATACTATATAGCGGTAAAGACACTTCCACTGTTTTCAATAATCAGTTGCTTTATGTTAAGGTTTTAGTTCATCACAAGCACTTACCAGGTGGGTTTTTGAGAATGAATGTGCAGAGTTTATGATGTGTGTCAAGCATGCCTCGATAGCCACAGGCTTTACAAGAATTACCTATTGTTTGCTTCTTTGGATTGACATGCTGTCAAAAAAGGAAAAATATGTCACCCATTAATACGTGATGAAAATTCAAAAACAAAGTGTGAAACTAACCATCAAAAGCCACCTAAACACCAGTTTAACATCAAAAGAATTTTTTTAAACATAAGGTCAGTATGGAAACATCTATAAAATGTGATGTTTTGCAATTTATGTAAGTCTGCTCTGCCTTCTTGGAAACATGATTTGGTGACATCACAGAAATAAATACAGTTTTTCTCCTACTGATAAGAACCTCAAAGGCACTCACCAGATCTGTTTCAGGATTCTCACACTCAGGACAGAGAACAAATTTTTTAATGAATCCATCCAACATGTCTTGCAGCTTATTCGCCTCATGAGATCCATTGACAATGTAACGGTCATTCTTAACATCAAACTGGGTCTGTGCTCCCAGCTCACAACCAAAATATTTGGTGGGATCTATTTGGGAGGGAAAAAATTTTAATTTATTACAATTAACTAATCTTTGGATGAGTGCTGAGTCACTCAAGTCATGTACGACTTTTTTTGACCCCATGGACTGTACCCTACAAGGGTCTTCTGTCCATGGGATTTTCCAGGCAAGAATACTACAGCGGGTTTTGGCTACTCACCCTTATTTATAGAATTATCACTCTTTTAAATTATTTATTTATATTTTACTTTACTTTATTGGTTTTGCCATACATCAACATAAATCTATCATTCTTTTTAAATGGACAGGATTAAGAAAGTGTTGGCCTGGTAATCTTATATACTAACTAATGCTATCAGTTTTATATCCAAGTTTCCATTTAACTCAAAAGCTAACTCAATTCAAGCAAGATTTGCAGACCAGAGAGCATCACAATTATGTCAATAAAATGCCTTCTCAAACTCCTTTCAAGAGGCATTACTTACACGTTGGAGGCCGATTAAGCGCTTTCGCTACGTCAACCATGTTGACTATAACTGTCTTGATTCCATTTCCTTTGCCCTCAACCTAAAGGAAGTAGAAGTTTAATTTTGCATTGTCCACACTGGGAGAAGCAGCCTTTAATAAGAGCTTAAGACTGGTTACTAAAATGAAGATTTAGTATTACCTTGGCAATCAGACGGGGCATCTTGTAGCGATAGAACTGGTCTGACACGCTGCGGTTGACGTTGACAGACATTTTGGCTTATTAGTGACTTTATCAATAAGATGAAGAGATCTTTGATTGCAATTTTTTGGTATCCTCTGTCTGGAGAAGAAGGGATGACATAAACGACTGCAAGAGTTCTCGGTCTCTGACATGAAAAATCTTTCGCCGCTGAGGCTGTAAGCTTCTTGCTTGTATGCTATGTTTCCCCAATACAGGTGCCAGTGGCTGCGCAACAGCTCTGGAAGAGAAAACAAACCAGCCCCCACGTTTAACAACTCCTGCAACCAAATCCCTCCCTGTCTGTTCTGTATAATTACGCCTACTGCCCCTACGTTAAAAACATGAGTTTATGTACAAAGAACAGCTACTAGTCTCACGTAACACGGGACACGTGTAGCAACGAAAAGCCTTCATTTCGACGAAGGTGTGACTTGGGCCGATGCCTGACTGAAACAAGACAAACTACGCTGCATCAGCTTTTCATCAGAACAGTCATCACGTCGACGGCTTGCTTCCGTGGGTTGGCCGTATTTTAACCGAAGGACCAATCCAGACCTACCCCACCCTCCACCAACCCAGACTGTGGTACCCACAACTTCTCAGACACATCACCAGCACTTCACGACTGCGGAGCTGATCTCGGAGGCCGAAGCCTCTGGCGGCGAGCGCTTACTTCGGAACCACACTCCGTAACTACGCCCGTGGAGCGCGATCGCGCCCGACTGGCGCGCGGGGAGTGCGGACCCCTTCCCCTGCTCTGTGCAAACACCCGGCCACCTTCGCGCCGCCCCCGCTGTCAGGGCTGACCCGGCGGCACGCGGAAGGCGGCATCGCTGGCTCCCGCGGCAGCTCCGCCGTGTGCGCCGCCCGGGGCGCCCTCCGCGGACGCAGGGCCGCCGCTCCGCCCCGCCCCGCCGCGGCGATGACTCAGAAATGCAGCAATCAGGCCTGAGTCAGCCCGGGCGGCGGCGGGGCCGCGCGGCGCGCTCCCGGGAGGCCGCGCGGGGCGGGGGGAGGCGGGGCGGCGGGGCGGAGGGGACGCGGAGGCCGGCCTCCCGCCCGCCCGCCCGAACTGCGCCACACTCACAGCCACGGGCGCGCGCGCGCTCACAAACACACACTCACACGCGCGCGCGCGGGTCACGCGGCGCGCCGCCATCTTGTGCGGCCGCCATCTCCCCACCGGCCCGAGCCCGCCCGCTCGCCGACTCACCGTTTTCGTCAAATAAAGACATAAACCCAACGCTGCTCGCCCGGGACTGGGATGAAGTGAGGCGCGCGAACCCGAGTCCGAGGAGCGGCGGCGGAGGCGGCGGAGGCAGCGCAGCGAGCAGCGGCCGGGCCAGGCGCCGCCGAGCAGCGGGGAGGGGCTGTCCCAGCGACGTCCGGGGTCCACACCCTTCAGCGCCCGGGGCCTGGCGACCTGGCGCGGAGAGACGGCGCAGTGAGCTGCGGGCGTCGGGGCGCCTTCCCCGCCAGCCAGCGGCCCGCGGGGGTCGAGGGGGCGGGGAAGACGGGGGAGGGGGCGCGGGGCTACCGCCCCTCCACCGGACTCACCTCTGGAATGTTCTCGCTCTGACTGAACAACGCCGCCGCCGCGCTCAAGCTACCCTCGGCCCCAGCGCCCGCCCCCCGCGCCAAGCCGCACAGCCCATTGGCTGGCTGTTCGCCCGAGCTCGCTCGTCATTGGCCTGCATCCCGCGTCTGTCGCGTTTTTCCCCGCCCTTTCTGCTTCACTCGCCGCCTCCGCCCGCCCCCAGCCCCGCGTTCCGGCTTCCTTCTCTCGCTTTCCCCTCCCCCGCTTTTCCCAGAGGCCTTCGCGGTCTCGCGAGAGTGGCCGGGCCTCGGCGGCGCAGGTCCGCCGCTACACTGCGCTTTGTCGGTTTGGGCGCTGGGGAAGATGGCGGTTGGTTCCCCCCTCCCCCGCTGGCTGCGTCGCGGCTCCCGAGGCCGCGTTCCCTCAGGTGTTCCCGAGACGGGTGCGGGAACTCTCGGGGCTTCCTCTCTGTCCCTTCTTTTCCGGTGACCCTCGTCCTCCAATCTTGAGAAAGAAGTTGCTTTTCTTCCACAGTTCCCTAGGCCTGGGCAGAGGGCGAAGCTTGGAGGGTCTGGGTCTTTCGTCCCACGTGCCGCCTTTTATCCTCCGAAGCTCAGGTGTGCGTGGTGGCGGAGATCGTGATTCAGCCGTCCCCCTGGCCCCTTCCCTGGCGCCCGGTCTGCAGGCCAAGCTTGACTGGTGTCTCTTGTCCACATGTTTTCTAAAGAGGAAAACACGAAAGTAATTCTTAACCCCTGGACCTCCTGGAAGTGCTTTGGCGGGGGGAATGTCTCCGTGTTCTCGTGCTCTGCCAACACTGCTCAAAATAAGCCTCGCATCACCTTACCCTTCGTGGAATCACACCCCCCCCTCCCCGCCCAGTGTTTCCGAATTGTGACCTCCTTGCTGGGAAAGCAGAGACCAAAGTGGTTGTACTAATGGGGTTCCAGTTCCAGTGTATTCACTTGCAAATGATTACAGTTTACCAGGAGCTTCTCAAATTTTAGTTTTGTTGATTATAGAAACATTCTCATCCTTTCAGATACTTTCATTTTGTGTAAAATTTCGGTTGCGACTGTAAAAATGCACAGCCCACCCTGAAAGGTGGAAACATACTTGATTATAATAGAGTGAGAGCCAAATAACCGCGCGGTTGGAGCAGTGTCCTGGGCAGCTGTGTGGTTTCCCGGATCTGGATGAAGTAGCAGTGTTGCTGAGGGCAGGGTGAGTTGGATAAGGGGCTGACCTTTGATTTACACCATTCAGATTTGCAAGGTTAGGATTAAAAAATGTTGATTTTTAAAATCAAAGTTCAAGATTACTCTTGCAAGGTTTTATAAGCTTTATAAATCATTTAAAACCCGACAGGGTCAGTGGGGAGAATAAATAAAAGGGAGAGAATAAATAAAATGGATGATCCAGAATAGAGAGAAGTGATCTGTCCCTTGCTGCAGGGGCTTTTATTACCATCACACGGTGTATACTTTGGTACATAATTGTTAAACCAAATGCATGATGCTTTATGGATACCAGAGTTCCAGTCACACAAACTGGAAAGATAGATCCAGACATGCTTCTCTGGTTCACGCTGAGGCACGACTTAGCAGTATTGAAACTTTGAGTTTTTGCATGACTGCACACAAATGACGTTATTTTAGAAACTAGTTTATGAACATGAAACTAGTCTGAGGCTAGAGGCCTGCTTCCTCAAAAAGTTTTTTAATAACTAAATAAAAAGTGATAACTTTTTTTGGATCATGTTTGATGGCCCTGTATTTAATTTCATTGAAGTTAGTACTAATTTTAATTTTTATTACCTGTGTGGTTCATTGTATCTAATCATGGACAATTTTTTAAAATCTCAAACATACCATTTGTTGAATGTTTTTCATAACTTAGAATTTTCTAAGTCCTTTGGATACACTATTTCACTTCTTTGCCTCTGAGGAATCTTTATTCCCATTTTACAAATGAGCAAACTGAAACTTACTGGAAAAAAGCAGCTTGCCCTAGATATATTAGTAAGTGGTAGAGCTAGAATCAGATCTCTCTGATCCCAGGGTCTGTTCTCTTAACCATTATACCACACAGCCTTTCCAGATGAATGTAACCATAGAGAAATGTAGGATGTGTAACCCTAGTTATGCATGTGTAATCTCATTTAATTATTTAACATTCACATGAGGAAGTGTTGTTATGCCCATTTTACAGGTGAGCAAAGAGACTCGGGAAGATTAAGTTTCCTCAAGTCACCTGTCTAGTAAGTAGTGCAGTGTTTGAACTCCAGCTTGACGCCAAGCTCATTGCACAATTCTGTCTCCCATTTCTGGGTCTCCGCCTCATTTGGCTGCATTATTTCCCCCAACCAGGCGCTCACAGTTTACTAAATAAGGGTACTTGGTGCTATGAAATCCCTGTTGAATGTGTGCCTAAACTATGCGTTTCAGGGAATGTCCTGGGCAAATATGATTAGCTACTGAAAAGGTAAATTATTAACTTGGCCTATGATCGTTCAGTTATTGGTGTCTGTGAATCTGTTTGGCGTGACTTAAGCAAGACCAAGTCTGTGTGCCTTGGGAACCTTGTGCTTCTGAGCTGAGGGCCACTGAAGCGATCAAGGCATTGCCCTCTGTGATGGGTCTCCCTCTAAGACATCCCTCTCTCAGCTCTCTCTACCCTCTAGCATACTTTTAAAGCTGTGCATTATTAGTGACTTAAGCTCCTGTCTTCCCTCCTTGAGGATGGGCTACAGGGTTATGCATTACTCTTTTTCTAGCTCAAGTCTGTAAATGTATGCAGGCAGACATTCGAAGCTGCTAGAGGAAACAAGATTATCTGGGGAGTACAGAGGTAGTATGGGGCGTTGGCTGTGTTGAGGGCTAGTGTCCTAAGCCATGTTAATCTAATGCACCCATGTCAGCAAACATTCCTGGATTACTAGGCAGAGAGGATGAAGGCCCTGCCTGCATCTCAGGCCCTGCCAAGGGAGACCACATGTCAACAAATAAGGGGTTAATACCTTCCTGGTGGATACTCAAGTGAAGCTTACCCCGCTCCATGGATTCACCGACCCTCTGGGCAAGGATGACTCCCTTCTTTTGTAACTGGCCCCACTCCCACCCCAAACCTCTGGCATTCACGGAACTTTATTCTAGTTGCCTGTTCACTTGTCCCTCTTCTTCCTTAGGGTAAGTAACTTGTAGACAGGACAGTTATCCTTGAGGAGAAACAAGGAATCTGAACTTTGGCTGAGGACTAGGGACCTTCAGTTGGAGAAGAGGACAGGTGCCTCTGAGGGAAAGAGGAGGTATCCAGGCCAGGTGTCACTGGAGACTGATAATCTGACCAGAGTCTATCCTGTGTCACTTCTGGGAAGAAAAGGAAAAGTGCAAAGTGGCATCAAGTCAGTAGATGACGGGGAAATACGGGTGACTTGGAAGGCAGGCCCTGCCCTTGGATTGTTGTCCCAGTCACACACATCTCCGGATGGGACTGACCACGCTGGTGGCTTCTGGTCACCTCGGGTTCTTTCTTCAGGGAAGCAAGGTGTGTGTACTGAACTGGACCTTCTCAGAGATTTTGGTGGCAGTGGGCACAGCACTGTTCAAGCTGGTTTTAGAAAAGGCAGAGGAACCAGAGACCAAATTGCCAACAGCCGCTGGATCATGGAAAAAGCAAGAGAGTTCCAGAAAAACATCTATTTCTGCTTTATTGACTGTGCCAAAGCCTTTGACTGTGTGGATCACAATAAACTGTGGAAAATTCTTCAAGAGATGGGAATACCAGACCACCTAACCTACCTCTTGAGAAACCTATATGCAGGTCAGGAAGTAACAGAACTGGACATGGAACAACAGACTGGTTCCAAATAGGAAAAGGAGTACGTCAAGGCTGTATATTGTCACCCTGCTTATTTAACTTCTATGCAGAGTACATCATGAGAAACGCTGGGCTAGAAGACGCACAAGCTGGAATCAAGATTGCCGGGAGAAATATCAATAACCTCAGCTATGCAGATGACACCACCCTTATGGCAGAAAGTGAAGAGGAACTAAAAAGCCTCTTGATGAAAGTTAAAGAGGAGAGTGAAAAGTTGGCTTAAATCTCAACATTCAGAAAACAAAGATCATGGCATCTGGTCCCATCACTTCATGGGAAATAGATGGTGAAAGTGTCAGACTTTATTTGGGGGGCTCCAAAATCACTGCAGATCGTGACTGCAGCCATGAAATTAAAAGACGCCCACTGCTTGGAAGAAAAGTTATGACCAACCTAGGTAATATATTCAAAAGCAGAGACATTACTTTGCCAACTAAGGTCCGTCTAGCCAAGGCTATGGTTTTTCCATGGTCATGTATGGATGTGAGAGTTGGACTGTGAAGAAGGCTGAGCGCTGAAGAATTGATGCTTTTGAACTGTGGTGTTGGAGAAGACTCTTGAGAGTCCCTTGGACTGCAAGGAGATCCAACCAGTCCATTCTGAAGGAGATCAACCCTGGGATTTCTTTGGAAGGAATGATGCTAAAGCTGAAACTCCAGTACTTTGGCCATCTCATGAGAAGAGTTGACTCATTGAAAAGGACTCTGATGCTGGGAAGGATTGGGGGCAGGAGGAGAAGGGGACGACCGAGGATGAGATGGCTGGATGGCATCATGGACTCGATGGACATGAGTCTGAGTGAACTCCGAGAGACGGTGATGGACAGGGCAGCCTGGCGTGCTGCGATTCATGGGGTCACAAAGAGTCGGACATGACTGAACTGAACTGGGCACAGCACTTGCTCACGGGGTGCCCTGCAGCTGGCTCTCCTGCTGAGACTGGATTCCCATTCTGCTTCCTGACAGCATTTGCAAACCTTTGTGAGAGAACATATGTCTTTAAAAAATGTTTATTTTTTGCTCGTACTGGGTCTTAGTTGTGGCATGTAGGATCCAGTTCCTTAACCAGCGATTGAACCTAGACCCCCCTGCATTGGGAGCTCAGAGTCTTAGCCACTAGACCAGAGAAGTTCCAGTTAGAAACATCTTTAACATGTTCCCGTTGCTGCCACACACTGCCTCTCTCGCTGGGAGTCCAGTTGGGAACAGTTTATGCATGAGCCAGCCAGTGAGCCCCCTGATTGCTGACAGGCTGTGGCCTAGGCCTTGGATTCAAGCCCTAGACCCACGCCCAGGGAAGCACATTCTTTGCTGAGTCAGCTGCCACTTGCAGTAGGGTTGACACTTAGGACTAGTTTTTGAGAGCAAACATCTGTGGTTACCTTCTGGGCTCTATTTCTTGAAGGATTCTTATGCTGCCTATCTGTGCATGGCCTGTTTTCCTTAAGACTGTGGTGCCCGAGTGAGGGTGAGCTTTAGAATCCTAGGAGAGCTCAGAAAGACAGATCCCTGGGCTCTCCTCAGACTGGGATTCAGTAGGCGTGGGTGGGCCCGGAGTTTAGATTTCTACCAGATTCCCAGGTGCTGTGGGAGCGGCTGGCCTCCGGAAGGAAACATGTTAACCTTAGAGCCACAGGACCATGTGAGTGGAGTCTGGGTCCCTCTTTTCCCCCACACCAGAGTCCCAGTAGCTTTCTTCTGAGATAGTCCATGTGCCCTAATTCAGGCAGTCTATCTGTGAATCAAAGAACAAAACTGATGCCCCATCATTGCGGCAGTGGTCACTGGCCTAAGGGACTTACGAGACTGGCTGTCAGAGGCTTTGCCTCGCACTGACCGCACCCGTCAGAGTCAGGCTAACAGTCCTGATGAGGCTGTGTTGCTGCTGAAGCCCTTTCGCTTGCGTTCTCTCCTTGGCATCCTCCCACCGGGAGGTGGCGAGCATGCACGGTACCCCCTCCTCGTGAATGAGAGAGGATTTACCTCGTTTTGGGATCAGGTGCCCTGACTCCCAGCTTTAGGGTTACTTACCCTGCTTGCTGCATCCAGATTCGCGCAGTTGGCTTCTTGAGTTGGATTCCAGTGGCTCTAGTGCTGTGCTCTTTAGAGGAGGTGGGATCTATGAGTTGATAACATTTTCTTTATGCCACTCATTTTTTTTTTTACTATATGAAAAATTTTAATTCTGTTCAGTAAAAGTCACCCTACACAAAATGAACAAAGAAAAACAATGGACTTTTGCCGATTTTAATACATGCACATGCAGACAAAAGAGATAGAAAGAGACTAACATTCAAAACATAACAAAGAATCTTCTACAAATCAATTAAAAAAAAAACCAAATTGAAAAATGAACTAGAGAATACCAACAGCAGATTCACCAAAAAAATCTAAATGGTTAATAAAAATAGAAAATAAACATTCAGTCTTGCTAAAGTGGAGCATCCACTCTGCCCATCTGTCAGCAGAATTTTAAAGTCTGGCTTTGTCAGGTGTTGACCAGATCTTGGAAAAGCGCGAATGACTCTTTTTTCAGGGAAGCATTTTTATTAATACTTCTTGGAGATGGTATTAATTGTCTCTGACTACAGCTTGAAAAGTGCAAATGACTATAAACCATCAATAGTTGTATAAATTTAATGAACAACATTGGAGATTATTCTGGCAATGACTACTGCAATTCAAACATTCCACTTCTAGGTATATATTCTAGAAATATAAGGCAAATGTTCCCTGCATCATTGTTTCTAAAATTAAAAATGTTCCAAAATATCCATCGATACAGTATAGGATAATTGAGGTATATGTATGTAATGAAGTACTCCATGGCAGTTAATTTACATAATATGAATATGCCTAAATTTCTCAAAAATTGTAGAATAAAAAATGCAAGTTATTATATATGTAAAACATAAATATATAATGTCTAATTTAAACATAACACAGGTATGTAAAGAGTAAAGGTAACATCTATGATTGTGGTAGCCCTTGAGATTAAGGAAAAAGAACAGATTGTTACATACTAAAGAAAGATTCAACTGAATCTCTATTGTGTGTTTCTTTCATGAGTAATGGAAAAGATCTGGAACAAAGACTACAGGATATTGAAATACATTAGTTCTATATGGGGATACATTGATGTTTAATGTATCATTCTTTGTAGCTTTCAATATTTTAAAAATATTTGATTCTATTGTACAAATACTTATTAGGTACCAGTTGCATACTCAGTACAGGGCTAAGCAAAGAAAAGTAAAAGAGAAAAAGAAGGCAGTGATAAAAGAAATTTTCACGTGTTGAGGTAGGGGAAGTCATTCTGGCTTATACACATTAAACTTTGAGTTCTATACTGACTAGAACAGCCTGTATGTGGCCTATCAAACATATATACGTTGTACATCTGCTTCAATCATTAAAGAAAAGGGCATACTGACCAGAAGTAAATAATGTCCTTGTTAAAAAAAGATTAAATGCCTCCCTTTCGGGGACATCCTCCTTTGATAATTAGACTCTCTCCCCAAGTGCCAAGGCCACGCTGATTCGTTGGGTATGTACCAATTTGATTTTTGAAACCTTGAGGGATTATATTCTTGTGTGATGTTCTTTACTCCGACCAGACATAAAACTGTGCTGAAAACCATGTTTCTCCTGAGCAGCTTCTCAGGGTAATCAGAGTAGTCCTCAGTTTGGCTCAAACAAAACACTTTTCTCTACCTATTGTAAGTTTATTGATTGTTTTTGTCAAAGTTACTTGGCATAGTTGGCAGGATATCAGAGAAACCCACATACTGTCACCCAGGCTCAGCTCTGGAGCAGCAGTTGGTACCAAGCCTGGGCCTCTTGCACCCCGCTGCTTCTCAGTACCCTTCAGGTGCTTCTGTAAGTTGTTCCTGATATCTGGGTTTCTTTGGTTTTTTTTGTTTTTGCTTTTGTTTTGCTCATGCAATGCAACATGCACGTGTCCAACTCTTGGCGACCCCATGGACTATAGCCTGCCAGGCTCCTCTGTCCATGGAATTTTCCAGGCAAGAATACTGGAGGGAGTGGCCATTTCCTACTCCAGGAGACTTTCCTGTATTTCAACCTGTACCTCTTGTGTCTCCTGCCACAGCAGGGAGAGTCTTTACCACTGAGCCACTTCGGAAGCCCTTAAGACTTGGACTTTGTAACAAAATGAATATGAACGAAAGAGGGAGCGCTTCCTCCACGGTCCAGCGGCTCAGACTCTGCTCCCAGTGCAGCGGGCCCGGGCTCGATCCTTGGTCAGGGAACTAGGTCTCACATGCTGCCACCAACCCCTGGAGCAAACAGATAGGTCAATAAGTATTTTTAAAAGGGGGAAATTGTGTTTCTAAAGCTTATCGGCACCCGGGCGGGCAGTCATCCATTGGAGCTCTGGCTAGCTTCTACAGCTTGTATGGAAAGAATACTTACAAGTACTTTCCTAACCCTAACAAGCCAGGGTAAAGCTTTTTTGACATTCCCAAACTGATTTTTGCATGCACAACTAAAGAAAGCTGGCTTGATAAAACATCTGTTCAAAATTCTGACCCTGAGAGAACAGAAGTACTCCCAGGAGAAAACAAAACTGTAACTCTCATCATGTCCTTGAAATGCAAACACAGCAGCATCCCGGAGACTACAGCGTTCGCTCCACGCTCCACGAGTAGAGGCTGAAACCAAGGGGGGAAGAAGCGGGAGGCTGCTTCTCCTTTTAAAAGTTACTTGGTTCTCGGCTGCACTGGGTCCTCGCTGCTGCCTGTGCCTTCTCCAGTTGTGCCGGGGCTGCGCTTCGCAGTGCTGCGTGGCTCCTCACTGTGGTGGCCTCTGGCGGAGCACAGGCGCCAGGGGCACGGGTCAGCAGTCGCGGGGCATGGGCTCAGCTGCCCTGCGGCATGTGGAATCTTCCCACATCAGGGTTTGAACCTGTGTCCCCTGCATGCCCACTACGGAAGTCCTGAAGAACTTTTAGAATTCAAGTAGGAAAACTGTGAGATCTCCATGTCCATCTAGATGTATGTATGTCTGTGTGTGTAAGTGTGATATGTTTCTACTTCTGGATGATGTTATCAATATGAATTTGTAAAAGAGCTTTATTTGATTGACTTAAAAGTGACCTCTTACACTGTGCATAGTTGCTCAGTTGTGTCCAGCTCTCTGCGACCTCATGGGCGCATGTAGCCCGCCAGGCTCCTCTGTCCACGGCCTTCTCCAGGCAAGAATACAGGAGTGGGTGCCATCCCCTTCTCCAGGGGATCTTCCCAGCTCAGGGGTCAAACCTGGATCTCCTGCATTGCAGGTGGATTCTTTGCCATCTGAGCCACCAGGGAAGCCCAAGCTCTTACATTATTCAGCCATTAAAAAATAATGTCATTTGCAGCAACACGGATGGACCTAGAGATTAGCATATTAAGTGAAATAAGTCAGATAAAGACAAATGTCATGTAATATCACTTATATGTGGAATCCAGAAAAGACACAAATGAACTTATTTACGGGACTGAAACAGATTCATAGACATCGGGAACAAACTTTGGTACCGAAAGGGAAACGGGGGAGGGATAAATTAGGAGTTTGGGATTAGCAGATACACGCTGCTCTGTATAAAACAGATAAGAAACAAGGTCCTGTTGTATAGCACATAAAACTATATTCAATATTTTATAATAAACCATAATGGAAAATAATCTGAAAAGATATACTGTATCTATAGCTATATACCTATATCTCTCTATATATGTATGTATGTACGTATCTTTGAATCACTTTGCTGTATACCAGAAACTAACACAACATTGTAAATCTATAATACTTCAATTTTTAAAAAGTAAGTACTTGCAAATCAATTATTTCTAAATGTAACATAAAAGTAATCCAAATGCTTAAAGGATCATGTGATCCAGGATTAATCAAGATTAATCTTTAATAAATGGAAACAAGTTTAAGTTGTGGGTTTGATTAATACAGACATGTCTTTAGGGTCATCAGCATTAAGTGTAATACCTTTTATTGTACACTGGAGGAGGGCACAGCAACCCACTCCAGTATTCTTGCTTAGAGACTTCCATGGCCAGAGGAGCCTGGCAGGCTACAGTCCATAGGGTCTCAAAGATTCGGATACGACTAAAGCGACCTGGGACAAGTTTGCTGAAAGTCAATAAGTTCATGTTATCTATGTCACAAAATTTCTCAGCAAGAAAATTAACTTGGTGTGATGATATTTTTACAAGTAATGGAGTACAGATAAATGAGATAAAAGTTTTAGGTGAACTCTTAAAGAATGATTATGTTTTATGGTATGTCTAAATGCAGTTTCTCCAGATTTTTGGTAATTTGAAACTCCAGAGTTTTATTAAATTAGGATAGATGATGGCATTTTTTTGGCTATCCAGATCATTTCCAATTAAGATAAAAATACTGAAACCTTCATTGCTAAACATGTCTAAATTTACCTACTTTGTTGTCTTACAAGAGAAAAAAACTAAAGATATTCAGGTTTATTAGACACGTCTTATACCACATTAAAGGGAAATTATGCTATGAGGAAAAGGTATGTTTTTAAAGGTTATGGAGTATATTCTTAGGTTTGCTAATCAGAAAATACTGGTATGACAGTCAATTACTTGCTTCCTGATTTTCACTAAAGTTTTTTAAGGTTTAAAAATTATAATCTAACTAAAGATACTAAAATAATAAAGTAAGCATTTCAGTTATAAAAAGTAGGCCATCTAATGTTGACAGAAAATATAAAAAATGAAATATCTTTGTTTAGGAGAAGAAAAGGAGTAGACTTTTGTCCTAGAATGCGTTGTTTCTGGATGGGAAAAAAGGACAAATAAATAATGAATACAAGCAGTGATGCAAGGTTATAGAAGAGAAAACTTGAGAATTTTGCATGTGGTCAGAGTTGATTAAAATTAGATTGCATTTAATTAGGTAAATAAAATTTGTTATTAAAGGTAAGCTGAAGCAAGACTGGATTTGGTTTTCTCTCTGTTGAGAGAACAGAATCCTCTCGCAGTGCCACTCTTGATAACAGACTGTGTGAGTTTCCTTGCCTGTACATGATCTGTACTTGCTTTGGAAATCTGTCAGCTTGGTTAAGTAAACAAGTATTGTTTCACAGTAACCTGTGATCCTATTTGACCAAGTGTTTTGAAGCTCCCTGATGTTTTTGACAAAATTCTAGAATATAAAATTCTAATTAAAGTTCTTTTGACCTCCAGCTAACTTTGAGGTGCTTCATAGGGCCCCTGAATCATCTCAGAAAAATATTAAACTAACTAAGCTTATTTGGTAGATTAAATTCTGTAGGAAGCACTGTCAAATAAGATGTAACATTAAGCTTTATGTTATGTCTATGTAAGTATATGTATTGTAAGTGTTTTAGAAATTCCATGAAATTCCTGGAAATCATACATGTTCTGACATAAAATGTTATCTGTCATCAAAACTGAGGCTCCCATTAGAGAGCTGAACCCGAGTATGTGGGAAATGCCCTCGCTGACTTTGATGCTAAGGCAATGACCACTGACCGTGGCGATGACGGCACGTGTAGATAAAGCCCGTCCTGCTTCTACAGATCACTGACCCCTCACTGTCAGACTTCTGCCTTCCTGAGGTCCTGAGAACAGTCTGCTCCTAAATCAGAGAAATAAGATGGTAAATGATAGCTGTGAGTTGAGCAGTTGGGACTTCGGGAAATGCAAGACGGCTGCTTGGCTCCTCCTGGCTCCCTGGGAAACATTGCTTTTCATTTGGTGGGTTAAAGCCTTTGCTGCAAGGCTAATGCCCTCACAGAGACGAATAAGCTGATAGAAATTGTGTTTGCCACTTAGGACTATGCTTTCCACAATCTCCAGTGATCAAGACACCCACTTTATTGGGCAAATCATACTAATCTTAACAAAAACCTCACAAATTTCTTAAAATTATCACTATGACTGCTCCTCAGTGATCAGGCAAAGTCAAAACAGTAATCGAGAAAGTGGACTCAAGTGGAACAAAAATTAATTACCTTGGATTAAATGAACTGATAAATATGAAATATAAATAAAATTTTTGTGACTTTTTGTCTGAAATATTACTAACTTTTAATCTTCCAGATAAGGGAATCTTTCACCTTAAGCTAATTATGACTTATAGCAATTTGGTAAGTTGCACATTTTTAAACAGATATGAGGGTTTCCCAGGTAGCTTAGTGGTAAAGAATCTTCCTGAAATGCAGGAGACACAGGTTCGGTCCCTGGGTCGGGAAGATTCACTGGAGAAGGAAATGGCAACCCACTCCAGTATTCTTGCCTGGGAAATCCCATGGACAGAGGAGACGGTTGGTCTACAGCCCATGGGGTCGCAAAAGAATCAGACATGCTTTGGTGACTAAACACACACACACACAGGTTGGAAGCATTATCTTTTCTCTCTACCTGTTGCATTGCTAAGTCGTGCACTGGACTTGGCCTGTAGGAAGGGCTGCTGGCTGAGCAACCATGACTGCATTCTGCTTGCTGTGTGCTAAGTCGCTCAGTCATGTCTGACTCTGTGCAGCTCTATGGACTGTAGCCCGCCAGCTCCTCTGTCCACGGGATTTTTCAGGCGAGAATACTGGAGTGGGCTGCCGTGTCCTCAAGCAGGAGATCTTCCTGACCCAGGGATCGAACCCAAGTCTCTTGCATCTCCTGCACTGGTGGGTGGGTTCTCTGCCACTAGCACCATCTAGAAAGACTGACTGCCTTCTATTGATGGATTATCTTCTTTCTTCTAGGAATGACTTACAAGAAACTCCCATTGACAACGCTGGTCTGATTTGGTTTACTGATGGGTCCTACCTCAAAGATGAACGAGGATATTACCGAGCTGTAGCTATAGTAACGTCCAACATGGACATCATTGAAAACTCTTGTGTACCAGAAATGAGGTCAGTAAAACCAGCTGAATTAACTGCTGTAATTCAAGCTTGTCAACTAGCTAAAGACCAGATAGCAACTCTTCATACTGATAGTTCTTGTACATTTGGAGTGGCCCGTGACTTTGGGATATTATGGCAACGCTGAGGTTTTTATACCTCTTTGGGACAACCTACCAAAAAAAAAAAAGGCTTCCCTGGTGGCTCAGTGGTAAAGAATCCGCCCGCCAGTGCAGGGGACCTTGTTCGATCCCTGATCTGGGAAGATTCCACTGGCTGCGGGGCAGCTAAGCCCGTGCACCACCACTGTGAGCCTGGGAGCCGCATCTGCTGAGCCCACGTGCCACAGCCGCTGAGGCCTGCACGGCCCGGAGCCCATGCTCTGCACGAGAAGAGCCACCCCGGTGAGAAGCCCTGGCAGTGCTGCTAGGGAGCAGCCCACTCTCCACAGCCAGAGCCGGCAGTCAGTCAGTGACCAGTTAGTAAATGCCATACGATTACCAAGAATCGCCACCTATTCAGGCCCCAGGCCCTTTGCAATCGAAGGCTATGGAAGCCAAAGGAAGTCAGCTTGCTGGCCCTGCCACCTAGAGCAAGCAGCTGCGAATAATCGTTCTGCCCAGCGCTGAGTGCCCGGTGCCCTGGCAGCCCTGCTCGCTCGGGGGAGGAGTTCCTTCGCAGGCTCAGGAAGCTGCCACTGAGGAACAGAAACAGACGTGGTAATAAAAGGGACATTTTAACTCTGTCACACAAATATGGTTTGGCCCTGAGAGGAAACCTGTTGTGCCTGCCGGAGCCCAATTGCCTTGGCTCCAATATATATTCTTTTACTCCCTGGGTGCCTGAGAAAATGATTCTGTGGGGAAAACAATATGTTTAGAAACTTTCCCCACAACTGGTTCATAGTGTATATGCTTGTTGTAATGTATGTCCTACATATAATCCAGGAAAGTCACGCTGTGGGTCACAGGACCACTTGCCCTTCCTAAGGGACGCTTTGATGTATGGCAATTGGATTTTGTCCAGCTGCCGCTGTCTCAAGGAAACAAATATGTGTTCATAATGATCTTCATGTTTTCACACTGGCTTGAAGCTTTTCCATGCAGGAGAGCAACGGCTTTAACAGTAGGTAAGTTGCTATTCAGTTCAGTTCAGTTTAGTTGCTCAGTTGTGTCTGACTCTGCGACCCCATGGACTGCAGCACGCCAGGCCTCCCTGTCCATCACAAACTCTTGGAGTTTACCCAAACTCACATCCGTTGAGTCGGCGATGCCATCCAACCATCTCATCCTCTGTCGTCCCTTTCTCCTCCCAAATTCAGTCTTTCCCATCATCAGGGTCTTTTCAAATGAGTCAGCTCTTCACATCAGGGGGCCAAAGTATTGCAGTTTCAGCTTCAACATAAGTCCTTCCAATGAACACTCAGGACTGATCTCCTTTAGGATGGACTGGTTGGATCTCCTTGCAGTCCAAAGGACTCTCAAGAGTCTTCTCCAACACCACAGTTCAAAAGCATCAGTTCTTCAGTGCTCAGCTTTCTCTATAGTCCAGCTCTCACATCCATACATGACTACTGGAAAAACCATAGCCTTGACTAGACAGACGTTTGTTGGCAAAGTAACGTCTCTGCTTTTTAATATGCTGTCATAGGAAAGATAAGAATTCCTATCTGGGGAAGTCCTTCTGAATTATACAGTGATTGGGAAACTCATTTTATTGCACAAATAATTAAATCTATATGTGACATTTGACCAATTATGAGGCATTTTCACTGTGCATATCTTCAGCATTGGTAGAAAGGACTAGTGGTGCTATCAAAACGCAATTGGCAAAACTTTTAGGAAGTGAAAGTGAAAAGTGAAAGTGAAGTCGCTCAGCGGTATCCCCAAATCCACGGCCACTTCCATATCCATCAGATCTCCCTCTAAAGTTACTTCCTGGTCCTGGTCCAAAATTTCCACCACCACCACGAGAATCTTCAACAGCAAAGTTGCCTCCTCTTCCTCTTCTAGGACTTTGGACTTCCTGCATTTCTGGACAAAGCCCTTCTTAACTTCTGCATTATGACCATTGACAGTGTGGGTTTTTTGCAACACAGTCTTATCCAGAGGATCATGGTCACCAAACGTAACAAATCCAAAGCCTCTTCTTCCCAGACTGTCTGTCAGTAATTATCTCAATGGTATCATTTTTTCCATATTCCTCAAAGTAATCTCTAAGATGATGTTCCTCAGTATCTTCCTTAATTCCACCAACACACAGCTTCTTCACAGGTACGTGAGCCCCTGGCTTTCCAGATTCCCGTTTTGGCTCAGCCACTCTCCCGCCAACTGAATGAGGTCTTGGGGCCATGGCAGCATCGACGTCGCCCATGGAAGAAAAAGTCACAAAACCAAATCCTCTTGCTCTTTTGCTTGCAGGATCCCTCATTACCACACCATCTAAGTTTTCCCCGTTGCTCGCAGTAGTTCCTCAAACTTTCTTCTGTAGTTTCAAAGCTCAAGCCGCCAATAAAGAGTTTACGGGACTGTTCCTTTTCTCTCTCCATCGCGGGCTCAGTCGCTTCAGCCCGATTTCCCGCAGCCGAGCGAGATGAGAGAGCTCCCCGCGGGCGAACTCGAACCGGCCTCGTCCAGGCGCTGTAGGAGAACTGCCGCTGCTCGAGAAACAGCGCCGCGGGAGCACCTCCACCCCAGACCCGGCGCTGCTGCTACTGCCCACATCTCTAATTTTAAAAAACCCCTCTAAAAGAGAGCCCTCCTAAACTGTTGGTGGAAATGTAAGCTGGTGCAACTGCTATAAAAATAGTATGAATTTTCCTTAAAAACCTAAAAACAGAGTTGCCATATGATCCACCAATTCCATTCCTGGGTGTGTATCTGGACAAAACTCTATTTCAAAAAGATACATGCACCCCTATTTACAATAGCCAAGACATGGAAGCACCCTGTGTCCATCAACGATGACTGGATAAGGAAGATACTATCTGTCTATCTATATATGCTGTTATTTCAGTCGTGTCTGACTGTTTGCGACCCTATGGACCATAGCCCTCCAGGCTCCTCTGTCCATGGGATTCTCCAGGCAAGATTACTGGGTGGGTTGCCTTGCCCTCCTCCTGGAGTTCTTCCCCACCCAGGGACTGAACCCGAGTCTTGTGTCTACCTGGTGGGAGGCAGGTTCTTTACCACTAGCATATACACACACACACACGTTTCTGTTCTGTAAATAAGTTCATTTGTATCACAGTTTAGATTCCACATATAAGTAATACTAAATGATAGTTGTCTTTCTCTTTCTGATTTACTTCACTTAATATATAATAATCTCTAGGTCCATCCATATTGCTGCAAATGGCATTACTTCCTTCTATTTTATGGCTGAATAATATTATATATGCTATATTATTAATATATATATTATATATAATATTATGTGTGTATCAGTCCCTCAGTCTGACTCTTTTCGACCCCATGGACTGAAGCCCTCCAGGCTCCTCTGTCCATGGGATTCTCCAGGCAAGAATACTGCAGTGGGTAGCCAGTCCCTTCTTCAGGGGATCTTCTGACTCAGGGATTGACCGTGGTCTCCAGCACCACAGGCAGATTCTTTACTGTCTGAGCCATTACGGAAGCCTAACATTATATATAATAATATATTATATTAAAATTATATAATTTATATTTTATAATTTACATTTATAATTTATAGAATATAATTTATATAATTAATGCTGCTGCTAAGTCACTTTAGTCGTGTCCAACTCTGTGCGACCCCATAGATGGCAGCCCACCAGGCTCCTCCAATAATTATATTAAAATTATATCAAAATATATAATATATTATAATGCTGCTGAATCACTTTAGTCATGTCCGACTCTGTGGGACCCCAGAGACGGCAGCCCACCAGGCTCCCCCGTCCCTGGGATTCTCCAGGCGAGAACACTGGAGTGGGTCGCCATTTCCTTCTCCAATGCATGAAAGTGAAAAGAGAAGGGGAAGTCGCTCAGTCGTGT
The DNA here is from genome assembly GCA_006408675.1 of Madoqua kirkii. Classification (NCBI taxonomy): domain Eukaryota; kingdom Metazoa; phylum Chordata; class Mammalia; order Artiodactyla; family Bovidae; genus Madoqua; species Madoqua kirkii. The sequence goes on along the minus strand of SJYC01012876.1, from coordinate 6,899 downwards.
CCGACTCTTCACGACTCCATGGCCTGCAGCCCACCAGGTTCCTCCGCCCATGGGATTTCCCAGGCAAGAGTACTGGAATGGGGTGCCATTGCCTTCTCCAATATATTATAATACATAATATGTAATATATATTACATATGGATATATATAATATTTTTCAGTCATAAAAATAATGAAATAATGCCATTTGCAGCAATATGGATGGACCTAGAGAAGGCAGTGGCACCCCACTCCAGTACTCTTGCCTTGAAATTCCCATGGATGGAGGAGCCTGGTGGGCTGCAGTCCATGGGGTCGCTAAGAGTCAGACACGACTGAGCGACTTCACTTTCACTTTTCCTTTTCATGCATTGGAAAAGGAAATGGCAACCCACTCCAGTGTTCTTGCCTGGAGAATCCCAGAGACGGGGGAGCCTGGTGGGCTGCCATCTATGGGGTCACACAGAGTCAGACATGACTGACGGGATTTAGCAGTAGCAGCAGCAGAGATAATTAAAGGAAGCAAGTCAGAAAGAGAAAGACACGTATCATATAGTATCACTTACATGTGGAATTAAAATATGACACAAATGAAGTTATTTACAGAACAGAAACAGACTCACAGACACAGAGAAAACACTCTTGGTTGCCAAGGAGGATGGGGAGTTGAGGAGGGATGAACTGGGAGTTTGGGATTAGCAGATGCAATCTGCTAATGGGATTATACGTAGAATGGATAAGCAATAAGGTCCTGCTGTAGAGCACAGGAACTATAGGCAATATCCTGTAACAAACCATGATGGAAAAAGCATGCAAAAGGGAAATATATGCATGTGTAGCTGAATCACTCTGGTGTACTTCAGAAACTAAGACAACACTGTGCATCAACTATACTTCCGTTTTTAAAAAGGAATCTTGAACCTACACACACACACACACACACACACACACAGAAGGCCTCTCCACCTGAGTGGACTTCGTCCCATATTTCTGACATCTCACTTCAACTAACTAAGCTCAAGGATCCTTCTTACCCTGACACCCACATCAGGATAAGAAGATGACAACGGCAAACAGCTGACCAAAGAATCTGGATCAGGCCTGTAAGATTGATCCTACTCGTTCAATTGAACTGTCTATCAAACATTTGTTTTCCTATCATAGTTGAAAGTTATTGTTTTACTTCTAGCTATATTTTTGCTCCAATAGTCAGGGTGGGAAGAAAATGCTCTAGCAAAGTTGTCATCAAGTAGAGTTATTGGGATAAGCCCCTCATAATACTCATCACCGCTCAGATGTTCCTAACATGACCACTCACCCAGACCAACTGCCCTCTTGACCTAACCTTTCAGGTTCAGATTCTCCAACATACTAACATGCCCACCCTTGTCTGATACCATCCTCTGTTCTTAGAGACTGGACATATTTACCCCAGGACACCCTCGCCCTGTTCCTTACTAAATTGAAAAATGTCTTAAAAACGCAAGGAAACTGTGCTAGCAACTTCCTTATATCAAGAGTCTAGTTGACTTTTGGAAAACCTATAAGAGAAGTGATCTGTAGTTTAATAAAATTGTGTTGACAGAACCCTCAGCTCGTGAGGGTGTCAGTGGGAGGGCCCTGGCAGGGACCTCCTGTGTGTGCTCCCCAGGTTCTGTCTTCACATGTGATACTGGAACCGACCCAGCCTCCCAGGGATGGCACATAAATGCCTCAACAGCTGACAAACAGAAGGCTTATGTTTACTAGGATGTTACGTTGCCCCGTTGTCTACACATCAGGGATAGATGAACTTCCTTTCTGTCCTCATTACAGAGTCAAGAGGTCCATGTTAGCAAGATGCCAGGATGTGTGCTAAGTCCTTTCAGTCGTGTCTGACTCTGTGTGACTCTGTGGACTGTAGCCCGCCAGGCTCCTCTATCCATGGGATTCTCCAGGCAAGAATACTGGAGTGGGCTGCCCTGCCCTCCTCCAGGGGGTCTTCCCAGCCCAGGGACTGAACCTGCATCATAGGCAGGAGGATTCTTTACCACTAGTGCCACCTGGGAAGACCAAGAAACCAAGATACCTGGGGGCAAAATGTTCTCATTCTGAATACAAGAATTTTTGTAAACAGAGAGATAATTAGAAATCTATCAGCTACCGTTGGTCAAATAGCTGAAGAGACTGCAAAAAACTCTGCGGCACAACAGACATCCTAAATTCCTTAGCCAAAGTAGTGTTAGCTAATGGGGTTGCCCTGGATGGTCTACTGGCTAAACAAGGAGCGCATACGTCTACTCGTATCAGTACCTCTGGAGAAGCTGAGACTTGCCTAGAAATAGCTTCCCCAAAGGCAAGGTAGTTACAAGAAGTAAGGAAAACTGACCCTTAAGTGACCTGTTTAGTTAGCATCCTTTAGGAATAAGCTGTTTTTTTTCCCCACTCTGCTTTACAAATGATTATTATATGTATAATGTATGCGATCATTATTTTCCTAACTATCAAGCTACTCATAATACGTATCACTGCTTGCATTGTCTACTGCGAAGATCATAAGTATTATGTTTGTGTGACAATTTGATAATGGTTGATAATACATATAGCTTATAAAATGTTTCCCCCATCAATAAATAACCACTACATTCAATTAGTTACCCCCAAATGAGGCTAACTAGGCAACTCTTTTCCTATAAAAAATTAAAAATACAAAAAAAAAGCAAAGGAAAGAGATTGATCGATGATCAAGGGACATGGTAGACCCAAGGCAGGCAGAAATCACCCTGGCATTGAAGGACTAATATATTTTAGATAATTTAAATCGTTTCTTTACTTTTGGCTGTGCTGGGTCTGCACTGCTGCACGGGACTTTTCTCCGGAGGGGGGGGTGGATACACGGGCCTGCCGCTGCGGTGGCTGCTCTCGTTGCCGAGCGAAGGCCTAGGACTCCAGGGCACAGCAGCTGCAGCTCCCAGGCTCTAGGGCACAAGCCCAGCAGCTGTGGCTCACGGGTTTAGTTGCTCCGTGGCATGGGGGACCTTCCCGGATCAGGGATCGAACCCGTGTCCTGCATTTGCAGGTGGATTCTGTACCACTGAGCCACCAAGGAAGCCCCAGGGGACAAATATTTTGATCATCAGTGCTTTCCATAGAAAGATTTACAATAAAAAAGGGGGGAATGATAACAAGATTTCACATATTGATGTACAGGCGAGTCATTGAGGCTTATACTTGAGTTAGCTTGAGTCTTAGGCTGACTAGAATAGCCTGCTTGCGGTCTATCGGGCATCCATTGTACGTCTGCTTTAGTTATTGAAGAAAAGGATGCATTGACCACAGTGAAAGAATGTCCATGTTAAAAATAAGAATTAAATGCCTCCCTTTCTGGAGCACCAATGCTTGTATTCTTTTCAGTGATAAGAGCCCCCCTCCCAGGTTCCAGGGCCATACTGACTTGCTGGGTATGTATTGATTTGATTTTTGAAATCTTGAGGAAATATATTCTTGACTTGTGTGATGTTCTTTGTTCTGGCCAGACAGAAAACCATACTGGAAACCATGCTTCTCTGGAGCAGCTGCTCAGAGTAATCTGGGAAACTGGCTTCTGGGCTGTAGTCCTCAGTTTGGCTCAAATAAAACCCTTTTCTGTACCTATGATGCGGGGAAGGCAATGGCACCCCACTCCAGTACTCTAGCCTGGAAAATCCCATGGACAGAGGAGCCTGGTGGGCTGCAGTCCTTGGGGTCGCACAGAGTCGGACGCGACTGAGCGACTTCACTTTCACTTTTCACTTTCATGCATTGGAGAAGGAAATGGCACCCCACTCCAGTGTTCTTGCCTGGAGAATCCTAGGGACGAGGGAGCCTGGTAGGCTGCCGTCTCTGGGGTCGCACAGAGTCAGACACGACTGAAGCGACTTAGCAGCAGCAGCAGTACCTATGATGAATTGTTTCTTGATTATTTTCCTCGACAGTAGGAAGGGGGAAGGAAGGAAGGACAGACTTATCTGTAGGTCCCTATCTTAGTGCTGGTCCCCAGAGATCTGCAAGACTACAAACGGTGCCTATTTTACACCAGTGATTTTCGTCAGGCAGCCGCTGAGTCTCCTGCCTGAGGCTGAGCCAGACGCGAGAGTTGCAGCTGAGCCTCTGGAGGTGCTCGTACGCTCACTGTGTTGTGAACGAATATCTAAGAACTGTGGAGATTTCACCTAAAACCCCAGATTTCTGGTTCTTTGGAAAGTTGGACGTTTTGGCACACTGGGACCTATTCCCACGTGGCAGCTTTGCCAGGAACCAACCTTCTGTCATTCGGAGCCTAAGATGGGGCGTGAGTGTTCGTGGACGAGAGCCCGCGTCACGCCTGTCCATCCAGGTGTGCGTGGACACCCGTGTCCACATCTGTCCTGTTACTCCCATTGCCTGCCTCACTGTTTTCTTCACTCATCTATTCACGTGTTCATTCGTCCAACTGATGTATATCAAATGCCCTCCGTGTGCCAGCCCTCGGGAATTTAAACACCTACGGCATTGTATTAGTTTCTTAGTGCTGCTGCATCACAAACTGCCTGGCTTAAATAACAGAGGTTTCGTCTCTCAGAGTTCTGGAGGCCAGAGGTGCTGGCAAGGCCGCATCCTCTCCCCAGCTCCTGGGGAGGGCAGCAGGCCTTGACCGGCAGCTGCTCACTCCAGTCTCTGCCTCCGTCGTGTGACCTTCCCTCCGCGTGTCTGTCTTCACGTGGCATTTTCCTCTCTGTGTGCCTGTCTCTGGGTCTCTTTTTAGATGGACAACAGGCATGGTGGATTAAGGGCACCACCCTCCTTCTCAGTTCAGTGTGACTTCATCAGTTCAGTTCAGTCGCTCAGTCGTGTCCGACTCTTTTTGACCCCATGGATCGCAGCACGCCGGGCCTCCCTGTTGATCACCATCTCCCGGAGTTCACTCAGACTCACGTCCGTCGAGTCCGTGATGATGTATTGATTTAGCTTTGGCTGAGCTGGGTCTGTTTTGCTGCACAGACTTCTCTCCAGCTGTGGTGTGCGGGGCCACCGTGCATTGCGGTGAGCAGGCTGCTCACTGCGGTGGCTTGTCTTGTTGCGAAACACACAGACTCTAGAGCATGGTTTCTGGGCTCTAGAGCACAGGCTCAATAGCTGTGGCCAAGGGTTATTTGCTCTGCGGCGTGTGAAATCTTCCAAACCAATGTCTCTCGTGTCAGCAGGCAGATTCTTGCCCTCTGGGCCATCGGGGAAGCGCTGACCTCACCTTGATTACATCTGCAGCAAGTGGTAGCTGCAAACAAGGCCCCACTCGGCTTCATCAGGGTCAGGACTTCAGCGTCTCTTTCGGGAGGATGCGATTCAGCTCACAACAGATACTAAAAACACAACTCGGGCCTCCCTGGGGGCCCAGTGGTTAACATTTTGCCTTGCAATGCAGGGGACTCTGGTTTGACCTCTGGTTTGGGAAGATCCTACAGGCTGTGGGGCAGCTCAAACTGTGCACCACAGTTATGGAGGCTAGGCTCTGGAGCCTGTGAGCTGCAAGTGCTGAGCCCACAGGCTCTAGAGTCTATGCTCCGAAACAAGAGAAGGCACCACAACGAGAAGCTCCCGCACCAGCGCTGGCGAGGAGCCCCTGCTCCCCGAAAGGAGGGGAAGTCCGGGCGCAATGGAAACAACCCCACACAGCCAAAACAAGTGAGCAATGATAATGGAAAACCCACCTCAACCAGCCCACGACCTTGCACATCATCCACCTTGGGAGACAAGACTCCCGAAACGCCAGCAAAGCGCCCCAGTGACAGCCTGTGTGGGGTACGCACACTGATGCGGTTTTGTGCCCTCCGAGGTGGACTGCTGTGACTTTACTTTGCAGATGAGGAAACTGAGGCGGGGAAAGTTACACTGTGAAGGTCACCAAGGAGGCAGAGCTCAGTGTGGAAACAGAACAGTGAGCTCCGGCGAGTGGGTGAAACTCAGCAAACTGCTTTCCCTTGCCCACCTGACTTTCCCCCTTGCGATGTGGACATCAGACAGCGTGAAGCTAGCCTGTATCTTGGCCCCCATCATGAAACCTGTGCTTATCTCATTTACAGTTCCTGCTGCTCCAGGGACTTCCCAGGGCGATTGCAGAGGCTGTGTGTGTCATGTATGAAAGGTCCGATTGTTTTCTTGACTGGAAGGGTGATGTCTCTACATTTACATTTGAACAAAATATAATCCATATTTAGGGTCAGTTTCCTGTGTCTCTGTTGCATTCTCTCGTAGAAGAATCATCCAGAAAACCATAACAAGATGCTCTAAATAACCTTTATTTTGTGGTACTGATCTATCTAAGTAAATATAGTTAGTACCAGATGGGACTTTTGCAGAGCAGAATTCTGAACGAGAGAATGGATTCATTTTGAGTTCCCTTAAATTAGATGAGAGATTTTTTTCCTTGGGTGATCGACTCCCACATTCAATATTCCCAGTATGACATTTTGTACTGTTATACTTGGTAAGTTAAGCACAGCTATTCTGAGCTTCATGTGCAAGGAGTCTGAGCTCAGAGTTCCTTTTTTTAGTTTAGCTCATAAAGGCTGCTTGTATGTTTGGGTATTTCATGCAGAAGGAAGTCTTCTGGGCTAGGTCACTCACATTTCATACTCTCTTGCTAGGTATATACAAAGTTCATGGCTATTTTTAACACACACCTTGGCTACCTTAAAACCAGTGTCAGAATTTAAAGCTATGACTCACTTTTTCAGTTAGCATAATGTCTAAGTGAAAGTTAAGTGAAATAAGCCAGTCACAAAAGGACAAATACTGTGTAAGTCCACTTATATGAGGTTCCTAGAGTAGGCAGATTCAGAGAGACAGAAAGTGGAAGGAAATTGCCAGGGCCTGAAGGTGGGGAGGGAGTAGTAAGTGTGACCTTAAAAATATTCATCACCTAA